>JAWQFJ010016177.1:7500-61218 GCA_034096865.1 Theodoxus fluviatilis
GACATATGAAGTGGCACAACCCATAGGCCTACAAAATGTGAATCGACGGAGTTCGACCGCCATTGCGATATTTGAATAACAAGTATCCACTGTTACTTCACAAGTAAGAACCGATCTGATTGGCTGGCTATTCGCGGACACGTTGACGCGGTGAATAAAAATAGAACTTATTCCTATTTCGCAGCAGCTCAACAGAAAACTGGTCTTGCGACGTGCGAGCGCAATTTTTGCATTGCCAGAAATCTTTCCCCCTGTAAGAACACCCGAAACATTTTTTTGCTCTATGGCAATAGCAGTTTTGCCAGAAATCTTTCCCCCTGTGAGATCACCCGAAACATTTTTTTGCTCTATGGCAATAGCAGTTGTGCCAGAAATCTTGCCACGAGTGAAGACATCCACAATATTTTTTACCGATTTGCGAGAGCGATGTTTGCTATAGCAAGAAAGGTCTGCCAGAAATGTTGTCACGAGTGAGAACACCAGAAAAGTTTTTTTTGCCGAATTAAGAGCACGATATTTGCTATGGCAAGAACGGTTTTGTCAGAAATCTTGCCAAGTGTGAGCAAGCCTGAACGATTATTGCCCACAGACACCCCGAGGTGAAGATGTAAGTTTTTCGCTCAATTTTCACAGTGCGTCCTTTAAGGATCCTGACGGGAGGTAAATAAAAAACCCACAGTGATATCCGCAGTGCTGACCTTTCTTTGCCTGCCTGGAAAAGGTCAGGCACACTTGGAACGATATATAAATCACGTCACCATGAATCCGGACAGTGCTCCATCATTGAATTGAGCGAACATTTATCGGTGACATAGCTATTTCGCTAGGAGAGGGAGAAGGATTAACGCGGTGTCTTCCATCTGACCTACCAGCTTCGCTCAAGATGGCAGTCGGCGGAGTTCTGGGTTTTCTGTTTGTGTTCATGGCTTCCGTTGGTGAGTAAAGACGAGATCAAAGTAATCGCTCTTATCGCATCCGCCGAAGACGTTATGTTTTGCAGTCTGTTGGTTGGTTGTTTGGTGCGTTATTCAGCAAAAACCTCAAAAAGGTTTAAACGGATTTTTATGAAATTTGATGGAAGGTAAGGGTCTCACACTGAAACAATCCATTACCTGTTGGAAGTTACCTGGAATCTAGTTTTGGAACTGGGCTCATTAAAACAGATCTTTATCGCGTATCACGAACCGGTTTGAGACACAGACATGGGGGATGAGTCGCTGAGTAAAACCCACAACTTTACCTGTACTTTACCTTTTGATGACGTCAAACTTGTCATTCCGCCAGCGAATGCGTCCCACACTCGTTCCACACTCAGAGACTGCTAGCAGGCGATAAAACAGACATAAACTGTGTAGCGTCAGGCCTGGCTAGCAGAACATGCTGCCTGAATTGTACAGGCCTTGGAAGAGAAAATCCAGCTTCCGTGGTTTGCGCTCCGAGTGCTCTCTAGCGTTGTGTTTGTTTACCAACATACGGGTGTTTACCAACATACGGGTGTTTACCAACATACGGGTGTTTACCAACATACGGGTGTTTACCAACATACGGGTGTTTACCAACATACGGGTGTTTACCAACATACGGGTGTTTACCAACATACGGGTGTTTACCAACATACGGGTGTTTACCAACATACGGTTGCTCCAACTTTTGCTTGCGTCATCGAGCTACTCTTGAGGCGCGTTTCTCAGGACTAGGACACGCTAGCAAAGTTAGTCCAAGGCAATCCAACTGAGGCGCGTTTCTCAGGACTAGGACACGCTAGCAAAGTTAGTCAAAGGCAATCCAACTGAGGCGCGTTTCTCAGGACTAGGACACGCTAGCAAAGTTAGTCAAAGGCAATCCAACTGAGGCACGTTTCTCAGGACTAGGACACGCTAGCAAAGTTAGTCAAAGGCAATCCAACTGAGGCGCGTTTCTCAGGACTAGGACACGCTAGCAAAGTTAGTCAAAGGCAATCCAACTGAGGCGCGTTTCTCAGGACTAGGACTCGATAGCAAAGTTAGTCCAAGGCAATCCAACTGAAGCGCGTTTCTCAGGACTAGGACTCGATAGCAAAGTTAGTCCAAGGCAATCCAACTGAGGCGCGTTTCTCAGGACTAGGACTCGATAGCAAAGTTAGTCCAAGGCAATCCAACTGAGGCGCGTTTCTCAGGACTAGGACTCGATAGCAAAGTTAGTCCAAGGCAATCCAACTGAGGCGCGTTTTTTAGGACTAGGACTCGATAGCAAAGTTAGTCCAAGGCAATCCAACAGGCGCGTTTCTCAGGACTATTACTCGATAGCAAAGTTAGTCAAAGGCAATCCAACTGAGGCGCGTTTCTCAGGACTAGGACTCGATAGCAAAGTTAGTCCAAGGCAATCCAACTGAGGCGCGTTTTTTAGGACTAGGACTCGATAGCAAAGTTAGTCCAAGGCAAACCAACTGAAGCGCTTTTATTCAGGACTAGGACACCCTGGCAAAGTTAGTCAAGGGCGATCCAACTGAGGCGCGTTTCTCAGGACTAAGATTCGCTAGCAAAGTTAGCATAAGACAATCCAACTGAGGTACATTTCATTTCGAAAGGTGTTGAAATCATTCGCCCGCTCGCCCATGGAGAAAAAAAGTCCTTGGGCTGGATAAAACTGCAGAGTTGCTCGCCCAACGGGCGAGTAAAAAATAAAAGAAGTCTTGACGCTGTTTCCAATTGTCGGGGAGGGTGGGTGGGGTGGGGTGGGGTGGGGTGGGGTGGGATGGAAATAGAATTCCCACTAAAACTGGCTTTGACGTAATACGTGACTGAAATGTGACAATTGAAAACAGCATCACTTTAAATTATTTTATCTCATCATTCCTTTTTTTTATTGATTCAATCGAAGGACGAGCTAATGTGCAGTTTATCTAGCCCGAGAAAAAATGTACTCGCCACGGGCGAGCGGACGAATGGTTTGAACATGTTTTGAAAGGAAACGCGCCTTGGTCGTTTTGCCCTTTACTGACGTTGCTAGGTTCTCCTTCATTCTGTGAACCCGAGTCACGTGACTCTGGCACAGTTCGCAATGAATGCGCAATAGACTTGAACCTTCGCATTACAGCGTTGCACCAAAAATAGTTCGTTCTGATTCTACTTTTTTCTCCAATTTTTACAGAAATTATTCAGATGTCAATACTTGTTTCCATTTCAACACAAACATTTTCTTTTATCGAATAAACGCGTGTTTATTGCCTCAACAAGAGTAAGTCAAGAGTTTTGTGCGAAATAGTCTTAGAACTACTTTAGCGGCGTATGTCAGGGAGCAGATCGGCTATCCCACAAACCTCTCGTGTGACCTCCATTTGCATATGTGGGGTCGGCTCTCTATTGCGGAGGGCCGCTATTGCAGGATTTTTTCAACAAAAGTTCCTCAGGCAATTTTGATTCTTTTGTCCTAAAACGCATAAAAAACCATAATATATATTTTTTTAACTTTTTTTTTCTATTGCGGGGGGCCGCTATTGCGGGATTTTTTTCAACAAAAGTTCCTCAGGCAATTTTGATTCTTTTGTCCTAAAACGCATTAAAAAACCATAAAATGTATGTTACTTCTTTTTTCAACTTAGAAAAATTTTCGTTTTTTTTTAAATTAAATCCCGCAATAGCGGCCCCCCGCATCATCACCACCACCATCATCATCATCATCATCATCATCATCATCATCATCATCATTATCATCATAATCATCATCATCATCAGCATCAGCAGCAGCAGCATCAGCATCATCACCATCATCACCATCATCACCATCATCACCATCATCACCATCATCAACAGCAGCAGCAGCAGCAGCAGCAGCAACAGCAGCAACAGCAACAGCAACAACAAAGTCAGCACCGTCACCATCACCACCATCACCACCACCACCACCACCACCACCAACACCACCACCAACACCACCACCACCACCATCACCACCATCATCATCATCATCATCAGCAGCAGCAGCAACAGCAGCAACAGCAACAACAACAACAACAAAGTCAGCACCGTCACCATCACCACCATCACCACCACCACCACCACCACCACCACCAACACCACCACCACCACCACCACCACCACCATCACCACCACAATCACTGCTCAAATAATAATTATGTCAAAAATAATCACGATGAGATTATTTTGTTGTCATTCCAAAAACGAATTTGCATCATTCATGCATGACGACAATGGAAAATCATATCTGCTTCTCATGATCATTCCGTCGATAAGATCAGTTGATGAGGGGGAAAAAATAACCAGGATAAAATTTCTCTGAAAGAGGGGACTAAACTTCAACACTTCACCCATTGGCCACGAGGTGTGGTAATCAAACGCCCTTTCAAGAGAGCCACGGACTCTCGCGCTAGCGTTCTACTCGATAAATGGCTGTCCGGTTGCAGCGTCTACTCAGGCGAGGCCGAGAGAGGAGCTGGCTGAGTCCCTGATGAGGACCAGCAAGCTCTACAGCGCTGTCATCCCTCCTGGCAAGACTGACGACTACAGTCCTGTCGAGGTGGACCTGGACTTCATGTTGATTTTCGTCACGGTAAGGCCCCCTGTGTAGCACGCAGCGAACTTACAAGATGTTGCGCTCGCAGCTGGTTGTTGCTTCTTGACCCACTTTCTGCGTCTGCTGCGTGCAGCAGTCAGATTGAGCTTGCGTCATATCCTAGACCGTAGAGTATCCTAAAACGTAGAGCGTGACCTACTTGCATATTATTAACATGACGTGTTCACTCGTCAAATCTTCTGATTGGACAATGCCCCGCAGATATGACTCTCCCCCGCCTACTCTTGTTATCTTAACTGCAATTAGCCGGTTGTAACGGTGAGCGTTTTATGAAATCTCGGACCCAAAGATTTTTGTCTTTGCTGTGTGTGATTACACAAACACTTCTAGAGGAAAGTACCATTTGATCGGGTAATAAGGTGAAAGAAAACGATGAAACCCCATATTTCGTCATGTTAATAATATGCAAGTAGGTCACGCACTACGTTTTAAGATACTCTACGATCTAGGATATGACACTTGCGTCAAAAGAAGGCTCGCTGCCTCGGAATAGCCGGCGGTCTACTTGCCGGCGACGAAGCCGCAGCGCAGCCATCAGTCCACCAGTCAGAAAAGAGCTCCAGAGAGCAATCACGGAGCTATGTGATAGTAGCCATGTAGTATGATGTAGCCTAGTGGGAGCAACTAACGTTCAATATCCGAGAGACGTGAGAGCGTTCCATATATAGAAAACCTTGAGACACTGTTTCTTGCGTGTGCTGTTTGGCGTGCATGGTTCCGCCGTGCTCCCCTGCTTCACGTCACATGTCTCCAATGCATACATGCACACAAACAAGTAAAGATGTAAGCAAGCGTACTCTCACACACGCAATCGAACACATTAGCACAGGTGCATATATAGCAACATGCACACACAAACATACACACACACACACACACACACACACACACACATACAAACATATACACAGTGTGCGTGTATGTGTGTGCGTGTGCGTGTGTGCGTGTGCGTGTGCGTGTGTGTGTGTGCGTGTGTGTATATGTGTGTACATGGGTGCGCGCGTGCGTGCTTGTATTTGCATATGTGTGCGCATGCATGCGAACGTGCCCGCGCATGTGCATTTGCGCGTGTGTGAAATCCTGTATATGTGCATGGGCATACGCGCGCGCGTGCGTGTGTGTATGATATGTGCATGCATGCGAATGCGTGTATACAATGTGTGTATGTGTTTGTGTGTGTATGAATGTTTGTATGTGTGTGTCTGTGTGTGTATGCATGTGTGTATCTATGTGTATGTCTGTGGGTGTGTTGCTAGATTAATGGCAAATGCAGGACTTGATGGAAACGCCACTGCTACATTGCATCCAAGTCAGGTTTACTTGTTTTGCACATTCCTTGTCTGAAAACAGTGAGTGTGTGTGGTGTGTGTGTGTGTGTGGGTTGTGTGTGTGTGTGTGTTGTGTGCATTCGTGTGTGCGGGTTCGTGTGTGCGTGTGTGTGTGTGTGTGCGCGCGCGCGCGCGCGCGCGTGTGTGTGTGCTTTCGTGTGTGCGGGTTCGTGTGTGTGTGTGTGTGCCTGCGCGCTCACGTGTGTTTGTTCATTTGTTCGTGCTTAGGAGCGTGTGTGTGCGTGTGTATGTGCCTGCGCACGCGCTCCTACGTGTCTGTGTGCACGTATGTGTGTGTGCGTGTATGTGTGTGTGTGTGTGTGTACGTGTCACATTGCCATTTAGGGCAGACGTAAGTGGAAGACTGCTGCATGTTCCGCAGCTTACAAGGTTGGCAGGTCAAGTCAAGGCCAAGCAAAGGAAGGCTGTCGAGTCGACTTAGGGCGGGGCAGGGCGCGGCTGGGCAGGGCACGGCAGGGCATGGCAGGGCATGGCAGGGCAGGGCAGGACAGGGCACGGCAGGTCAAGGCAAGGCCAAGCAAAGGAAGGCAAGTCGAGTCGACTCAGGGCGGGGCAGGGCAGGCAGAGCAGGGCAGGCAGAGCAGGCAGGGCAGGGCATGGCGGGGCAGGGCAGGCAGGGCAGGGCATGGCGGGGCAGGCAGGGCGGGGCAGGCCGGGGCAGGCCGGGGCAGGGCGGGGCAGGGCAGGGCAGGGCAGGCAGGGCGGGGCAGTGCGGGGCAGGCCAGGGCAGGGCAGGGCAGGCAGGGCGGGGCAGGGCAGGGTAGGGCAGGCAGAGCATGCAGGGCAGGGCGGGGCAGGCATGGCAGGGCAGGCATGGCAGGGCAGAGCACGACAGGGCAGGGTAGGGCAGGCAGGGCAGGGCAGGGCAGGGCAGGGCAGGGCCGGGCGGGGCAGGGCAGGCAGGGCGGGGCAGGGCGGGGCAGGCAGGGCAGGCAGGGCGGGCAGGGCAGGCAGAGCAGGCAGGGCGTGCAGGGCAGGCAGGGCGTGCAGGGCGGGGCAGGTAGGGCAGGGCAGGGCAGGTAGGGCGGGGCAGGGCGGGGCAGGGCAGGGCAGGGCAGGGCAGGGCAGACAGGGCATCGCAGGGCGGGGCAGGGCGGGGCAGGCAGGGCGGGGCAGGCCAGGGCAGAGCGGGGCAGGGCAGGGCAGGGCAGGGCAGGGCACGACAGGGCAGGGCAGGGCAGGGTAGGGCAGGGCACGACAGGGCAGGGCAGGGCAGGGCAGGCAGGGCGGGGCAGGGCAGGCAGAGCAGGGCAGACAGAGCAGATCAGGCAGAGCAGGACAGGCAGAGCAGGGCGGGGCAGGGCAGGGCAGGCAGGTCGGGGCAGGGCGGGGCAGGGCAGGCAGGGCGGGGCAGAGCGGGGCAGGGCAGGGCAGGCAGGCCAGGGCAGGGCACGGCAGGGCAGAGCACGACAGGGCAGGGCAGGGCAGGCAGGCCAGGGCAGGGCAGGCCAGGGCAGAGCGGGGCAGGGCGGGGCAGGCCAGGGCAGAGCGGGGCAGGGCAGGGCAGGCCGGCCAGGGCAGGGCACGGCAGAGCACGACAGGGCAGGGCACTGCAGGACAGGGCAGAGCAGGGCACTGCAGGACAGGGCAGAGCAGGGCACGGCACTTCGAGTCGTGTCGAGTGGTGTTGTGGTCTTTGCAGGTTCTGTCTGACGACAAGGTGGAGGTGGACGGCTCTCTGACGATGGCGTGGAAGGACCCGCGGCTGGCGTGGAGCCGAGAGCGCTACAACACCTCCAGCATCCACCTGTCACAGGACTCCGTCTGGACGCCAGACATCACCCCCTATAACAGGTGGGCTGTTCGTCTTTCGCTGTGGTGCCACAAAAAGCAAGCACGTGTGAATCAACCGACCTTTCCAATTTGCGTGAGTCGTCGCCTTAGCAGCACTGAAATTTGCATGAAATCAACATACATCACTAGGATGCTAAGAGTGCATGCTACTTGGTTGCTGCTGTTGTTGAAAGAAAGCAAGGTTTCCAACTGTGGTACGTAGAGAGCCTGCCATGAACGTGGACTTTCAGCGTAGTCTTAGACCCGTGGGGTGCAATTCATGAACGTGGACTTTCAGCGTAGTCTTAGACCCGTGGGGTGCAATTCATGAACGTGGACTTTCAGCGTAGTCTTAGACCCGTGGGGTGTAATTCATGAACGTGGACAGCGTAGTCTTAGACCCGTGGGGTGTAATTCATGAACGTGGACTTTCGTAGTCCACGTTCATGAATTACAGCCACTGCAACTTGCTCTGGACCCAAGAATGGAAGTTGAGCAGATGCGAGGACATTGGACTGTCATGTGGGGAGCACGGACGGTACTGCACAGTATTCCCTGTCGAGGTTGTCTGCAAGGGGTTCCTGGGGCACTCTGGGCACTCCGCTATCCGTTCTCTGCAGTGAATACAGAATACAGAATACTTTATTGTCTCCCTGCAAGAGAAGTTCTTTCTGTCGGAGCTCTAAAACAAATGTACATGATATACAGTAGAAGACAATTTATATCACATGGAAATAAAATTCACATGGAAAATTAAACTGCATTGGTCTGCACACGCGCACACACACCATCACAAGCATTCATGCACGCACTACGCACACACACAAACTCACACAAACACACACAAACTCACACAAACACACACCCACACACACATTCGCACACATACACACACATAAATAAACACACACACACACATACATAAGCACACACTCACATACATAAACACACATATACACAAACACAAACAACACATACACATACACAAATACACACACAAACACTCACACACATACACATACACAAACACACAAAAACACACACACACACACGCACATACACACACATACACAAACACACGCGCACACACACACACATATACGCGCGCGCGCACACACACACACACACACACACACACACATACACACAATGACCAGGGGCTCCGTGACCGAGTGGTCAGCGCGCTTGACCTGCTGTCACTTGCAGTTGGTGAGTGCGGTGTTCGAAGCTGCTCGGAATCTCGAGTTACATCCTTGCACAAGGTACTCTACTCACATTAAGTTAGTCGGACATAGTGTCAGGATTCACTTCCCCCTAGTGTCAGGATTCACTTCCCCCTAGTGTCAGGATTCACTTCCCCCTAGTGTCAGGATTCACTTCCCCCTAGTGTCAGGATTCACTTCCCCCTAGTGTCAGGATTCACTTCCCCCTAGTGTCAGGATTCACTTCCCCGTAGTGTCAGTCTTACCTCGGCAACTTCCCCCTAGTGTCAGGATTCACTTCCCCCTAGTGTCAGGATTCACTTCCCCCTAGTGTCAGGATTCACTTCCCCCTAGTGTCAGGATTCACTTCCCCGTAGTGTCAGTCTTACCTCGGCAACTTCCCCCTAGTGTCAGGATTCACTTCCCCCTAGTGTCAGGATTCACTTCCCCCTAGTGTCAGTCCTACCCAGGCAACTTCCCCCTAGTGTCAGTCTTACCTCGGCAACTTCCCCCTAGTGTCAGTCTTACCTCGGCAACTTCCCCCTAGTGTCAGTCTTACCTCGGCAACTTACCCCTAGTGTCAGTCCGACCCTGGCAACTTCCCCCTAGTGTCAGTCCGACCCAGGCAACTTCCCCCTAGTGTCAGGATTCACTTCCCCCTAGTGTCAGTCTTACCTCGGCAACTTCCCCCTAGTGTCAGTCTTACCTCGGCAACTTCCCCCTAGTGTCAGTCTTACCTCGGCAACTTCCCCCTAGTGTCAGTCTTACCTCGGCAACTTACCCCTAGTGTCAGTCTTACCTCGGCAACTTCCCCCTAGTGTCAGTCTTACCTCGGCAACTTCCCCCTAGTGTCAGTCTTACCTCGGCAACTTCCCCCTAGTGTCAGTCTTACCTCGGCAACTTCCCCCTAGTGTCAGTCTTACCTCGGCAACTTACCCCTAGTGTCAGTCTTACCTCGGCAACTTACCCCTAGTGTCAGTCCGACCCTGGCAACTTCCCCCTAGTGTCAGTCCGACCCAGGCAACTTCCCCCTTGTGTCAGTCCGACCCTGGCAACTTCCCCCTAGTGTCAGTCCGACCCAGGCAACTTCCCCCTTGTGTCAGTCCGACCCAGGCAACTTCCCCCTAGTGTCAGTCCGACCCAGGCAACTTCCCCCTTGTGTCAGTCCGACCCAGGCAACTTCCCCCTAGTGTCAGTCCGACCCAGGCAACTTCCCCCTAGTGTCAGTCCTACCCAGGCAACTTCCCCCTAGAGTCAGTCCTACCCAGGCAACTTCCCCCTAGTGTCAGTCCTACCCAGGCTTCTTCCTTCTAGTGTCAGTCCGACCCTGGCAACTTCCCCCTAGTGTCAGCCCTACCCCTGCAACTTCCCCCTAGTGTCAGTCCGACCCAGGCAACTTCCCCCTAGTGTCAGTCCGACCCAGGCAACTTCCCCCTAGTGTCAGTCCGACCCAGGCAACTTCCCCCTAGTGTCAGTCCGACCCAGGCAACTTCCCCCTAGTGTCAGCCCTACCCCTGCAACTTACCCCTAGTGTCAGTCCGACTCAGGCAACTTCCTTTTAGTGTCAGTCCGACCCTGGCAACTACCCCTAGCGTCAGTTCGACCCAGGCAACTTCCCCCTAGTGTCAATCCGACCCAGGCAACTTCCCCCTAGTGTCAGTCAGACCCAGGCAACTTCCCCCTAGTGTCAGTCCGACCCAGGCAACTTCCCCCTAGTGTCAATCCGACTCAGGCAACTTCCCCCTAGTGTCAGTCCTACCCAGGCAACTACCCCTAGCGTCAGTCCGACCCAGGCAACTTCCCCCTAGTGTCAATCTGACCCAGGAAACTTCCCCCTAGTGTCAGTCCTACCCAGGCAACTTCCCCCTAGTGTCAGTCAGACCCAGGCAACTTCCCCCTAGTGTCAGTCCGACCCTGGCAACTTCCTAGTAGTGTCAGTCCGATGCAGGCAACTTCCCCCTAGTGTCAGCCCTACCCCTGCAACCACCCTTTTTATTATTCATTCTCATAACTTTGTGCCTTTTCCTTTCCAGCATCGACATCAGGCAGCGAAGCGTGGAGAAGTTTGCGGCAGTGGTGACGTATGATGGGACAGTGACGGTGACGGACAGGGTGACCTACCGACTGCCCTGCATCAACCGCTCAGGTCGGAGGTTCTGCACCGTCAGGCTGGGCTCTTGGACACACGATGCTCTCTCTGTAAAGGTCAACAGCCAGACTGACCACTTGTCCACCGATCACCTGGAGCCACTGACTTTAATCAAGGTACTGTCGTCATCGTCGTCGTCTTCAATGTAAACTTGTTTGTGCCGTCATTGGACGTTTTTGTTGTCCTCCTTGTCTTCGTCCTTGTCCTCCTGCTTCTCCTCCCTCCGCCCTAGCTCCTCGCTCCTCGCCCCTCCCTCGCTCCTCCCTCCTCCTCCTCCTCCTCCTCTTCCTCGCTCCTCCCTCCTCCTCTTCCCTCTTCCTCCTCCTCCTCCTCCTCCTCCTCCTCCTCCTCCTCCTCCTCCTCCTCCTCCTCCCTCCTTCACCTTCCCTCCTCATCCTCCTCCTCTTCAACCTCCCTCTTCTCTTCCCTTCTCCTCCTCCTTCTCCCACCCTCCTCCTCCTCCCTCTTCCTCCCTCCTCCTCCCTCTTCCTCCCTCTTTCTCCTTCTACCTCCTTTTTCTTCCCTCTTCCTCCACCACCTCCTCCTCCTCCTCCTCCTCCTCCTCCTCCTCCTCCTCCTCCTCCTCCTCCTCCTCCTCCTCCTCTTTCTCCTCCTTCTTCCCCTCGTACTCCTCCGTGCTCTCCTCCTGCATTTTTTGTTGTTGCTTCTTTTCTTCCTCTTTCACTCCAAGCTCCTCCACCTTCTGCTCCTTCTGCCTCTCCTCTTGGTCCTTCTCTTTCTCACCCTCCTTCTCCACCTGCTCCTCCTCTTCCTTCTGCAGCTCCTCCTGCCCCTCCCGTGGTTGCTGTTGCTGCAGTGGCTGCTCCTGCTTCTCCTGCTCTTTGTCGTCATCCTTCTCCTTCGCCACTTTCAGCTGCTGCTCCTCATCCTTCATTTAAGCTGAGAATATTTGTGCTATACGTGTAGTTGAACACAAGTTATCCCCCTTTAAAGTAGAAGAAAGTCAAGAATTAAGCTGAGCATATTTCTGCTATTCGTGTAGTTAAACACAAGTTATCCCCCCTTTAAAGTAGAAGAAAGTCAAGAATTAACATGTTCAAAATATCTCTTACGAAACCATGATGTAGCTAGGTTCCCGCAGTAACTAAAAACCGGGAAAAATTTTGAAAATTGCAAAAAAAAAATCAAGGTCCTTCAAAAGTTGTGAAATTACGGCTAAAACTGAAAATTCATAGCATTTTTTTAAAATCTGCATTGGCAAAGGTAATGAGATTGATTGTGCTTGTTGCGAGCGATCACTTCCTGTTACATAGCGTGCAGAGTTACCTCTCTTGGCTGGGCGCAACGTCATTGAGCTGGAGAAGCAAAGCCCGTGTTCCGCTGTCCCTTGCTATGAACAGGAGAAGCCAGGCGCCTCTAGAGGTGCGAAACAGTTGTAAATTTCCACAGATGTGCGCGAGAAAATGTCATTCAAATGTCCAAAAAGTAATGAAAAATTCATGGAAAATTTTAGAATTTTTTCCCCGTGGATCTCTGCAGGAACCCCGTGTAGTGTCAATGAACTCATTCTGGTCCTGGATAAGTAAAAAGCTTAGGTAAGCAACACCACCACAGCTGCAAAATATGTCTTTTGCAGGTCACCAACACTTCTGTAACGCTCGACCAAGTCTACCGCACCCAGGCATACTCCACCGTGATCTTCCACTTCACCCTTGAGCCCGCCGTGGGCTGGTTTGACTGACCTTGACCTTGACGGAGACTTCCGGTCAGCTAGTCTTTGACCGCCAGTCTGACTGGACTGCACTGGGGTGTCAACTTGACCTTTGGGACAGCGACCCCTCAGATACGGCCTTGACTCAGGTCTGGGAAAAATAAACTAAGAAGATGGAGATCACCCGCATTGTTTTGTTTCGATGTTCTCCTTCAATAAGTCGTTTCCATTTGGTGCTTTGGACCTTTTTTTTCCAGAAAAGCTTCCAGAGACGGGCCACACTATTGGAGTCGTCCGAGCAGAGGGGTGTGAAAAAGACAGCCAAGCTGGCGGGCCACACAAGTTAGCGGGCCACAACATCTGATTGGTTGTGTTTTTACGAGTCCCCCCCCCCCCCCCCCCCCCCTCCCTTGTCTTCATATTCTTTTGTTATTCTGTGTGTGAATCACTGCGAATTCATTGCAAATTAACCAACCAAGATCATTTGCCAATCAGATGCTGTGACCGGCCAGCTTGTGTGGCCCGCTAGCTTGTGTGACTTTCCCACACCCTTCTCTTCAGACGAGTCCACTTGTGTGGCCCACCAGCTTGTGTGTCTTTCCCACACCCCTCTGCTCGTACGAGTCGACTAGTGTGGCCCGCTAGCTTGTGTGTCTTTCCCACACCCCTCTCTTCAGACGAGTCCACTAGTGTGGCCCGCTAGCTTGTGTGTCTTTCCCACAACCCTCTCTTCAGACGAGTCCACTTGTGTGGCCCGCTAGCTTGTGTGTCTTTCCCACACCCCTCTCTTCAGACGAGTCCACTTGTGTGGCCCGCTAGCTTGTGTGTCTTTCCCACACCCCTCTCTTCAGACGAACCCACTAGTGTGGCCCGCTAGCTTGTGTGTCTTTCCCACACCCCTCTCTTCAGACGAGTCCACTTGTGTGGCCCGCTATCTTGTGTGTCTTTCCCACACCCCTCTCTTCAGACGAGTCCACTAGTGTGGCTCGTTTCTGGAAGCTTTGCCGTTTTTTCTTCCCATTTTGTATCAACACAGGAATTACCAGGTAGCTTAGAGACCTTGGGATAAAGTACACAGCCATTCTATTGCCTACGCGCAAGCAAGAAGTCTTCAGTTACAAAGTAATTATCAGCATTAGATGAACGATAATGGCTGTGGGCTTAAGAACCTTCATCTTGTTAAAAAAAACTCAAAGTGTGTCTGTGTGTGTGTGATGTGTGTGTGTGTGTGTGTGTGTGCGTGTGTGTGTGTTGTGGTGTGTGTGTGTGTGTGTTTGTGTGTGTGTATGTGTTTGTGTGTGTGTGGTGTGTGTGTGTTTGTGTGTGGTGTGTGTGTTTGTGTGTGGTGTGTGTGTGTGTGTGTTTGTGTGTGTGTGTTTGTGTGTATGTGTGTGTGTATTATGTGTGTTTGTGTGTGTGTTTTGTGTGTGTGTGTATTGTGTGTGTGTTTGTGTGCGTGCGTACATGTATGTGTGTGAGTGTATGTGTGCATGCACGCGCGCGCGCGCGTGTGCGTATGTGTGTGTGCGCGCATGTGCGCGCGTGTGTGTGTGGTTTAGGGCCCGAATTATCAAGACCTCGTGATACATCCTTCCTACAATTAGTCACAAGAAAATCTCTCTCTGACATTTGGTCTCTGTCAGTGACTAAAACCTCGACCAGATACTATTTCTTTGCATGAGAGATAACCAAACTGACGCATTCCTCCAATATTTACCAAACGTAGACACATTTGCAGAGCTTTATTTGGAAACGTTTACTTGCCGCAGAGAGCGATCAACTCTCTTCACTCTCAATTCGAGAGATTGTGAACATCGTTTGAATAAAAAAAACACAACAAATTCATTCAAATTGAAAGCTTTGAAAACAGTATTCCTTGAGCAGCACTTTTATTCCCAAGTTTGAATACTGAATTCGTTTCAAAACAAACTTGGTGTTTGCTAATTGTGGAAAGTTCTGCGCTACGTCACAAACGTTTTTGACTTGACCTCCGAGTGAATTTTTCAGAAAAAGTATAGATTCGTTGCTGAACTTTGTTTACAATAATGGCGACATTGGCTACTTTTACTCCAAAGATATTTTTGCATTGATACTAATGACTTTAAAAGGAAAATGCGTATAGAGATACATCGGCGCGAAGGCTTCTACTCATACCGGCATATCATAAATCACTGCAAAGCTCGTTCTCTCTACTCTTGTCTTGTAGAGGAACTTTCCGTGTTGCGTCATCTGTCTAAAAATAGAATCCGTGACGTTAATAGAAATTGAAGTGGGACCCATCAAAAGAGCCTTACTTACACGTTTCTTTGCTTGTTTGTGTGTGTGTGTGTGTGTGTGTGTGTGTGTGTGTGTGTGTGTGTGTGTGTGTGTGTGTGTGTGTGTGTGTGTGTGTGTGTGTGTGTGTGTGTGTGTGTGTGTGTGTAGTAATTTTATACACCTTTTTGCGTGTTTCATCACAGTTATGTTGAAATGGTTGTAACTTCCAGAACTTTTTAAGATACAAAAAGTATTTTCGTGTCATTGAAAAATGTAAAAACTCTCGTGTTGAAAAGGTACCCCGAACTCCATGAAGTCAATAATCGACTTTCGACCTGTTGTGATGCTCAGTCACAAATGTGATTTCCTGATATTTCGGCATCCGACAATCAATGCACGTGCAGATCAGATTATTGGCAGTGATTACATCGCTAGATGTGACTGATCAGCCTGATTTACGATCGACTCTACATGCTTTGCCAAGTTTGCTGTGATCACTTGTACAGTATGATGAATGCGACATGGTTCCAAGTTGCCAACTACATGGGAATATTCATCTATGTACGAAAGGACACCTCTTCATATGAAGGACTGAAACAAGGAGCGGTGTTTCGAAAGAAGATAATGAGGCTAGTTGACATTTTTCCATACCACTGTGGTAAGGTCAGACAGGTCATAGGGAGGAGTGCATGAATAATAGACCTTGCTCTGCCTGGCATTCAGGCCATAGCTGTCGTCATGGCAACCACCACAGCTCTCGCCCTCCTCCTGGCAGTAATGACTGCCACTGGTGAGTACGTAGGCTTGTTCAGGAGTTCAAACCGCTGCATGAGCGCTTCATGTTGGCAATTGAGCGCTCTTTGCCTCTCCTGAACACCTACAGATTTAGTGCAGCGCTTCACTTGTTAAAGGGAGGTAAATCTTCTGCGCCCCATGTTGTGTTGCTAGACGATAAGAAAGTGTTTTCTTTGCCACAGACATCGTTTATGCGCGTTTAAATGTATTCTGCATGAATAAAGTCCACTACTGTGTCCTCCTTACTTGCCATTACTCGCGCATACAGAGCACGTGGGGCAAAAAAAGCCCGTTCCAGTCCCAAAATTATCTTTCTGAGGGTTGTTTTACGCATCGACGGTCAGTGCGGGATCGAAGACGCCATTTTGAAAATCGTGTGAATCACCTCGGATCTGGGATGCATAGCGCTGCTCAGCGCTGAGTGAATCACTCCCCAAAATTGCTGTTCAGGAGTGAAACACGTGCAGCGCTGTGCCTCCTGTGTCGTGAATGGCGAGAAACAATGCCGATTTCTCCCGTCCTAGGGATTAGACCCTGTGTGAATGTACACGTGTAAGGTGAACATCTAGGATGCACCTTCCCCTCTGTGTGCTGTGTGCCTGTGAGAGTGGTTGCTCAGCGTCTAGGACGTGCCAAGATACACCATCATCCTAAAGGAGCTTCCTCAAATGTTCGTCATGTTTATCGTACCGTGAATGCTCACTGTCCTACTGGGCATGGTCAAGGTGCTTGGTTTCCCTTTTGCAGCTTTTCTCCTGTCCAGGTGCACAAACGGCACACTGTCGCCACTATTATCGTCTTCCTAATAACATCGTTTGTTAGAAGAGTCGTATACAGCCTGTGCAGCACCGATACCTCCCTCCCCAGCTGGAATGCTGTGGTCTTTGCGCTTTCGGGGCCTGCTCCAGTAGCACTGGCACTGCCTGCCCCAAGCAGCACTTACATGTATGTGCAACCTGGAGGTAGCTTAAAATCAAACTGCAGAAGACAAGCCCACGTGAACTGCAGAAGTTTCCTCCACTACGAGAGAGTAGATAGAACGAGCTTTGCAGTGATGTAAAATTACGCAAGTATGAGCAGAAACCATTGCCCTGAGATGGACGGATGGATGGATAGAGTTTTACGGCGTATCAGCCTTGTAGGCTATGTAAGACCATTACTCACGAAAATCGTTTGAACAGTTGAGAGTAAACGCTAATCCAGACACGGTGTCCCTAGTTATTCCCCTCTTACGAATCACGTAGGACGACGCAGTGGGTCAATTCTTACCCCGAACCCACAGGGGGTCAATTCTTACCCCGAACCCACAGGGGGTTCGCCCTTGAAGAAAAGCCCTAGTTGACTAAATCAAACTCAATCTTTTTTTCTTCTTTTGGAATTAGACTGATACAAGTCGTTTTCTTACATTATAATATGTTGATTAGCATAGTATATTGGCAACAGGTGAATTCTAGAGGGATGACAGAGGCAGGAAGTGCTTCAAACAGAAAATGCAGCAGGTTGACCCCCAACTGATGTCACAGAGATGTATATATGAAATGACAGGAGAGTCCTTCCATCCCTTTAATTGTACTTGGTCACATTTTACCCTCCACCAAGGGGACTGTTTTCAGTCGGTTGGTTGGTGCGTTATTCGGCAAAATAAATCTCAAAGTTTTTAACGGATTCTGATGGAATCTGGTGCAAAGATCAGGGTTCTTCCCAAGGAACAATCCATGAAATTTTGGAGGTCATCCGTTATCTAGTTTTGGAATTGCATTCAAAAAGAGATATCTTATTGCGCTTCACAAAGATGATGACGTCAATGTATTCATTCCGCCAGCGTACGCGTTCCACACTCGTACTTGTCCAACCGTACTCAGACTGTATCCATCAACAATAACACTTCTGATCCTACTCTGCTGCGCTATGGCGTGCCCCAAGGGTCGGTCTTAGGACCAGTTCTATTTGTTCTGTACACCACTCCTCTCGCAGATATCATGACTGCCCATTCGGTTCTTCATCATTCTTATGCAGATGATACGCAGGCGCAAAAGTCGGGTGATCCCAAGTGTTTCGACATTCTTATGCACTCAATGCAAGCGTGTGTCCTTGACGTGAAGTCATGGATGACATTCAATAAGCTGAAATTAAATGATGAGAAGACCGAGGCAATGGTTGCCTCTTCACCACGCATGTCTACCTCTGTCCAGCTCCCAGAGTCCATCACCATCGGCAATGCTACTGTCCCCTTTTCTAACACAGTGAAAAATCTAGGCGTTACGTTAGATTCCCACCTCACTATGCATGCACAGGTTCAGACCATCATTCGTTCTATGAACTTTGAGCTCCGTCGCATCGGTTCAATCCGTCACTATCTCTCTGAGCAAGCGGCAAAGACCCTTGTCTCAGCGTTCATTCTATCCAAGCTAGATTATTGTAATGCTTTGCTTTATGGCTGTCCCGAGTATCTCATTGACAGGTTACAAAAACTGCAGAACAACGCCGCTCGCCTGATCTGTAAAGTCCGCAAATCTGAGCATATCACCCCCCACCTTCAGAAACTACACTGGCTCCGTGTTGAGGACCGTATCACTTACAAAATTGCATGCTTATCTTTCAACGCATTCACACAGACAGGACCCGCATACCTCACAGCCCTCATAGACACTTACACGCCACGCAGAACACTTCGCTCTTCAGCAAACACCACCACCCTCGTCCCTCGTAAAATGAAATCATCTTTTGGTGACCGCTCTTTCTTTGCCTCCGCCCCTCTCGTCTGGAACTCTCTCCCTGCTAATCTTCGTCTGTATCCCTCTTCCGAGTCTGACTCTTTCCGCGCTGATCTAAAGACACACCTGTTCTCTCTTGCATACACATCTGCCAAATAGCCCCCCCCCCCCCCTCCCCCTCCCTCCCACTGACCCCACCCGCTCAACTCACAACTCCCCGTACATATTCTCGTAATTGTATTTTGTAAATATTTTGTTTTGATTCACTTATCTCGTTTGTGTTTGCTTGCTTGTTTGTTCTCTTTATTTGCTTATTTCATTCTTGTTTAGATTGTCGATTGGTTGTCTGCTTGCTTGTTTATTTATTGTGTTGGTATGCCTGCTTGATTGTGTTGGATTATTTAGCCTGCTTGTTTGTTTATTTTTTCTTTTGTTGTTGCTTGCTTCAACAGTGTTTGATTATTCTGCCTGCTCGCTTGTTAATGTTATGTGTTTGTATGCTTGCTCTGATTGTACGTGATTTTGCTGCTAGTGTTGATTGCCTATGTGATTTGCTTGTATCTGATTGTCTGCTTGTGATGTGTGAACGAGATTGTAAAGCGCTTAGAGCTCACTTGAGAATAAGCGCTATATAAATACCCATTATTATTATTATTATTATTACTCAGGGACCGCTAAGAAGCGCTAAAAAGAACTAAACTTTGTAGTGCCAGGTCTGGCTAGCGAAATAAGCTGCCTGAATTATACAGGCGATGAAAGATATGTTGCACTGATCTCTTGGCAGTGTCGTGTTTTCGGGGGTTCTCCTAGCTTGCGCCGGGATGTCGAAGTTCACAAACGCTGGTGGGCGTTTTCGATAAACTGCAGTGAAAATCAGTAAACAGTAATCGTCGTAACAATTTCACTCTACGTGCAGTGCCGCAGAGGACTCACTCCTTACAAAAGCGGACTCGTTTATCCTCTAGTTAAATGTGTTTATCTGAAAATTGCCACAAGGTAATATAGAACTCATTTTGTGGTGCAGGATCTTACTTGGTGGATGGATGGATGGATGGAAGGATGGATGGATGGAGTGATGGTGTGATGGATGGATGGAGTGATGGATGGATGGATGGATGGATGGGTGGGTGGATGGATGGAGTGACGGATGGATGGATGGAAGGATGGATGGATGGAGTGATGGTGTGATGGATGGATGGATGGATGGATGGATGGATGGATGGAGTGATGGATGGATGGATGGATGGATGGATGGAGTGATGGTGTGATGGATGGATGGAGTGATGGATGGATGGACGGATGGGTGGGTGGATGGATGGAGTGATGGCGTTTTTCGGTCCATCAGCCTTTGTATACTAGATGAAGCCATCGGGCACAAAAATCACTAGAATAGTTCAGAGTAAGCACATTTCAAGTCACAATGTCCCTAGATATTCGACTCTCACGAATCGCATAGGGAGACGCGGTGGGTCTATTCTGACCCCCAACCCACAGGGACACGCGGTGGGTCTATTCTGACCCCCAACCCACAGGGAGACGTGGTGGGTCTATTCTGACCCCCAACCCACAGGGAGACGCGGTGGGTCTATTCTGACCCCCAACCCACAGGGAGACGTGGTGGGTCTATTCTGACCCCCAACCCACAGGGAGACGTGGTGGGTCTATTCTGACCCCCAACCCACAGGGGGGCTCCCAATTGATGCCACTGGAGCCAGGCGGCAGAAATAAAGTGAGCTATCAGTACCATGCCCGAGGACAGGCGGGCATCACACCCTAAGGTTTGCTCTTGAGACGCTCTCTGCACAATTCCAGTGCCAGTAATTAGCGCGCTTCATCTGCTGTCACTTGCGGCCAGTGGGTACGGCGTTCGAAGCTGCACGATTCTCGGAGCTGCATCCTTGAGCAAGATGCTTAACTCATATCGCTTCTCCCCACCCAGGAGTAAAACTGGGTACCCAACAGGGCAGTGATGGTACACTGTACGGCGTAAATCTTGTAGGCAGCCAGGAGCCAGCATCGGGTGGTATCCTCCGCAGAGTGGAGTTGGTGCTGGTGCCTGACTGTGCGTATTAAGTGTCTGTCACTGTTGTCATGTGCCAGCAAAAGATAGACCAAGCGGCCCGGTGACCAGGGTGCAAAATGTAAAGCTGTTCGAGACTCATAGTAAATTTGTCACTGTGTAAAACCATACATGATACCATTAAAAACAAGATCAGTGCTGAATGTCTGGTTCTCGATTCAACACACAACGCGAGATAATGTTCTTGGTCGTTGTTGAAAGGAAGAAATGCTACAATGGAAACATGGAATGGACTACAGAATTAAATTATAAGTAATCTTTTCGACTAACATTTCTTTGCCAAGCGTCTCCACTTTAATACGTTTCCGTAAGATTAAGAAAAGACATACAATTTAACATTGCATTGTGAGCTCTGTGCTATGAGCATGCAGTTTCCCCCACAATACTAATGAAGCCGAATTCAAGAACTATTTTAAAAAAAAAGACGCAACAGCAAATATTCTCATAGCAAGCACTGGAAACTTTATTATACACAGGTGTAGGAAAGGCATGAAAGTAAACGTTTTCACAAATAAAATGATTTGTTTTTATTCGTTTATTCCTGCAAGACACAAGGATGGTAATGAGAGAAAAGAAGTTGAGTGAAAAAAAGAAGATAAAAAGAAGAAGCCAGATTTCAATAAGTTATCAGATTGTTGACAGCAACAGGATGAAGTCATGAACGGTCATGGAATACAATAAGAATAATATTATTCAATATAAACTGTAAAATATTGAATATACCCATTCATAATGTAAGTTAGAGAGAGAGAGAGAGAGAGAGAGAGAGAGAGAGAGAGAGAGAGAGAGAGAGAGAGAGAGAGAGAGAGACAGAGAGACAGAGAGACAGAGAGAGAGAGGTGGGGAAGAGAGAAGAAAAAAGGAACAGGGGACAAATAATGAGTGACATGGGGGTGAGAACGGCAAGACAGAACATTCTAAGCACATCATCCACACCCAACGCATTAGCATCGTCCTATGTCCAATGCCCTGGTATCGTGGTACTTCACATCTAGTCCATTTCCAGTGAGAACTAATTCACTCATCAAACTACCAGTGGACCGGAGGAACTCGCGCAAGTACCCCAGACTCCTCCATGACTCGAGTTGGGAACCTCAACTCAACTAAATACAACTGCCGCTCTACCCTGCTCCTAGAAATCGCAAAATAGGATCTCGGGAATCCCCATTCTGTGAACACAGGCCCTGGAATAGGGCCAGGCAGCTAAGACTATCCCACAACACACAGCAACAGGGGTGACTCCTACTCGCGGCTCCTCAGCCGAAAGGACCTCTTCCAGAGGCTTGACTTTATTCCTAATTCTCCCTTGAATGAATGAATAGGGCTTAACGGCCTATAAGCCTGAAAAGGCAATGCAGGGCCAAGTACTTGTCCTCCAATGAATGAATGAATGAATGAATGAATAGGGCTTAACGGATTATAACCCTGAAAAGGTTATGCAGGGCCAAGGCCTTGTCCTCTGATGAATGAATGTATGAAAAGCCTGAAAAGGCTACGTATGGTCAAGCCCTAGACCTCCAATGAATGAATGAATGAACGAATGAATAGATAGGGCTTAATGGCCTGTAAGCTTGAAACAGCTATGTAAGGACAGAGCTCTAATTTTCCAATCTCACGCATGCAGCATTGAAGCAGTGCAGACAAGCATCCCCTAAAATGCTCCATGTTGAGGATTTCCTGCTCAACCGGTTGCATTAGCTCGAGCGCTATGTACAAGTACCAAAAAAGTCTGTCCACTCCTGAACTATCACCCAACATGACCGCTACAGTCGCACTGACGAGAAACCCTTGAAACAAGCACTATCGCCGGAGAGGAAGAAGAAAAGAGGACCCAGGCGATAACAATGACGATGACGAGGGTACAATGACCCAGCACCCCCAAAAATGCTGCTGTGAGGATGGCGGTGACGACAGGAGAGGAGGGAGACTGCAAGCATTATCATGAGAGCAAGGTTAAGACGTATCACAGGGCACATCACAAGATTTTCTCTTCTCTCGCCATCTCCCTCTCGGCTGTTAAAAAAAGCAAGAAAGAAAAAAAAGAGCACGCAGAATAAAACTGACTGCTTGCCTAAAGATCATCAAAGTTCATCATTGTCTACATTTTTTCCTCAACCCAGTCCCATAGCTGGTACATACTTTGTGACTGTACACACATAGTCATACATATGTACACTTGATCATATTATACAACATGGCTAGCTAATGGTCATCACATAGTGCTCTCCTCCACCTCTCACTAAAAACACAATTGCCTGCACATACACAAGTAAACGATACTTACTCAATTACTTAATCAACTCTCCAATTAAAAACCGCTGGCATTGGCGCTCCGAAAACCCGAGCCTCTGAGGGGTTAATGCATGTAGGCCATTTCCTACTCGGCTACATGCGACCCGGATGCCAAGACTTACCCATAATGCATTGCTTCAGTTGGAGAAGCAAAAAGGTTAAATAGTGTCAGAACATTTAAAGTCCTTAACCCGCTAAATGCAGACAAGTGCTTTCTACTTCATGGCATGGTGACAGAAGCCATATGCAAAATATGACAATGCATGTCAATCAAAAATAAGAAATAAAAAGCTTGAGTGGGGCAAATGTGCCGGTGGAAAAGATCACAGTCCACAGGGACACAGACATCGTGGAGATGGAAAACTGTACAGGTTTTCTTATTGAAGAACGAATTTACAATTGTCTGCACAGCGACATCACACAGAGCCAGCATTAGACACACATACCTACCCTGCAGGTTTATCTGGAAGTGACATTTCAATTCTAGTACACACACATATCACATTCATGTGAAGGGTCTACTACCTGCACATTTACAATCTAGAAATGAACTGACTGCGTTTTCAAGCACAGCAAATAATAATAATAATAATAATAATAATAATAATAATAATAATAATAATAATAACAATAAAAATAATAATAATTTTTTTAAAAATTGAAAAGGGGGCAAAGTGTATGACTACAGGATTTCCGTGATTACAACCTTAATCTGTCAAAAAATGGCAATTTGTATCAATACCCTTTCGAGACAACATTTAGGCATGAAAGTAATACTTCTCAGCTACGTCACTTTACGACATACCATCACTTCATCTTGGGCAGAAAGACTGAACTGGATGTTCAAATTTGAAAGTTCACAACATGTACATTCCTCATTTAAATCCTGTATTACTCACTGCAAAAATATCACTTGGTAGAAACTGCCCCTTTTTCTGCAAGGGTTAAAGATAACAATTTATACACCCATACATTTTAAGGAATAAGGGATACTATACTTCCTAGCAAATGTTATAATCAATTTCACTTGAAATGCACACTGCACATTGCTTACTTAATGCAAGGCCTGAGCAGAACAGACGTGAAAAATTCTGTTTTCTCACAAACTATGCAGTAATCTGGAAGTTAAGAAGTATCAAGCCACGACATGAATGCAAAAAGAAGTGGGTTTCTCCCCCATTGACAAGTCCCCCAGAAGCAGTAAATGCTGACTTCAAGAGATCTTGGCAAGTTAGACCAAAGTGAAGCACCCTTGAAAATGCATTCCAGGAGCAAGCAGCACCTTCCTAATGCGTGATCTCGCCTGCATATCAGTTTAATGCAATATCTGTCTGCAGGTGTAACACAAATTTCATCAGCCTCAATGCTCCAATTTCTGCACTTTCTTATTCAAATGCTAAATAACGCCGACAAGGTGCTTAACATGATGACTCCTCCCTACAGAGTTCAATGCAGTTTCGGAGTGTAAAATTAATTACTCCCCTTCACTGAAGAATCCTTAATTCAATTGGTTTTTCAAGAATGATTAGAAACATGGAAATAGACAATGAAAAAGCACAGAAATGAAGTCTGGTGGGTGTACAAAGTTGTGGCAGAATACATTAAAGCCAGTATTGAGAGAGAGAGAGAGACAGAGAGAGAGAGAGAGAGAGAGAGAGAGAGAGAGAGAGAGAGAGAGAGAGAGAGAGAGAGAGAGAGAGAGAGAATAATGAGAGAAAACAAAAACAGGAGATTCCAAGATGGCTATCACTGGCTTTCCAACTGTTGCAAAAAGAAGGAAAACAACAACCAAAAAGGACAAAAGATGTCCATTGGACTTTCTTTATGAGTGCAGTAAGACAATTCTTTAAGATATAATTCAATTTTTGTTGATGCTGGAATATGTATTTTAAAAAATCTAATGAACAGAACACCCTCTTGACTAATTTTGAGAAATAAAAGTACCTGACAAACATACCAAAATCTTTTCCACTGAAAAACTTACACACATACACACAGCTCTAAATAATCTTCATCAGCAAACCACAAATACAAGAATTCTCCTACCCATTTGACACACTACTTCAAAATGCTGAGAGAGAGAGAGAGAGAGAGAAAAAAAAAAGTCCCCGAGTTCGTGATGACAAGATTCCTACATAAATGTGACCATCAAAGATTTCTGAAGCCAAGTGGTGCACACTGCCACCTCTGGAAAGGAACATGACCGAAGTGCTTCGGCCAGATGGCTTTTAGTTTACTAGAACCAGGAAATGTTAACTTCCACAAAGCTCACCGACATCCTTTAGTCTACAAGGGTTTTTCTACAGTCTATCCAAGTCCTGGGACTATTCCCGCTTTTGCAACATGCCCTCTTGTACACCCATGTCCTGTGCATCCAGCAACATCACTTGTAATTCTTCCTTCTCCTACTCAAAACACAGCACAGACATATCCTCCTATTTCACATCTTCCCTGTCTCAGATCTGTGCTGTACACGTGCATGGCTCTCAGTCAGATTTAGTCTCCTACCTAAACCAAGAGGAATGAGTCTGCAAGCTACCCTTGAGTTTCCAAGCAAACATCTGCATGTCTATCCTCATAGATGCCTCGGACAAATTCCAAGTCAGTGACAGATGAGTCAACATGCCGTAGCAGGCTTGATTAGAGGCAGAACATTTCTGCAAGAGTTGCTGGAGATTTATTAGTGATACCTAGTCACACTGATGACGAATCATTGCGTTGGTTGGTTAGGGCAAATGGAGTTCAGCAAATACCCACGACACAAAACGATTTTCGAACACAGCACAGTGCCTACTATTTAAGCTGCAATTAATTCAATTAAGAGTCTTGAAACTGCAGAGAATTTTCACAGGCATGGTGCTGGTCCCAAAAACATCTGAGCAAATCAATCAAATAGTCCTTTAGACCAGTGAGGAACACAGATGCTCTTGCATACTGTGACATTCAATGATGCCACTGCATACATAAATAATGTACATGTACTGTCCTTGACAAGCCTGGAGGTAGATCCATGCTTTTTGTTTTGCCAAAAGATGAACTTGGACCCTCAGTGGAAAACTAGAGTGGATTGATGTTTATCTTCAACGTACATGCTCAAGACTAGACAAGTTTCACGTGACATCAATTCTTTAACAGCAATATCTACAAGATACTGATTTCATGTAGACGTTATTCTAAATGAGTTTACTACACATAGCAATGTGAATTTCTGTGTAATCGAGTGAATAGAGGCATTTCACCTGAAACTTAGAGGTACCTATTTTGTCTCAATTTTTAAAATGCCCCTGAACCACTTCCAATCAAACCCATGAGAGGGCAATGGTAAGAAATGTGCATCGCTACCACTGATCAACACACGTAAAATGATCACAACAAGCTGATGTTTTCCTGCTAAGTCCCAGTAAAGGTCTCCATTGGGACAGACAACACTGTTCTGTTCCAAGGGGAAGACTGGTATTTTTTCATATCTCACAGACTTGCTCCGTCCTGACACAACCATTTTTTCAGCACCAAAGTTGGGCCATTCGCTTGCAAAGCCCGAATGACACCCTGCCAGGAGCACAAGCCGCAGCCAAGTTGAGGCCTCCACTGATCAACAAGCAAAGACTGACCTTTCTAGACCAAATCTGCTTGCACACGGCAGTTTCCCATTCATTTACTGCGGAGCTTTCGAACCAAGTCACACAGCAAGCAGTGACATACCAAAAGCATTACTTCAACATTCGACTCCCACACCAACCTTCAAACAGTAGTATGCAGGCATGGAAGAGGGACGGCGAGTCTACGCATACATGCAGAGTTCACTACAGCAGATCTGATAGCAAAAGGAAGCTACAGACGAGCTCTCTACTAACACACAGGTGCCCAAGGCGAGGCCAAAGGGAGAGATGATCAGTTTCCTACAATTCCAAACTTCTCTTTTCCTACAGTTCAGCTGCCACTACAAGCATGACAATTGCAGCAATGGAAAGTCACTTGAGTATTACAGTGGCAACACAAGACAAGTAAATAACACTTGACAGCACAAAAACAGAAGCAGACAGAACAAGTGAGCATTCATCAAATTTGTTCTGGACATGAATGAGGCATCCCAGCCCCAGGAGAAATATACATGGTGGAGGTGGAGGCACTAGAGACAAAATGTGGAACATGTAGCACCTACTCTTTGCTCCACTCCAGTCAAAGAGCCCAAGGTTTACAGACCAACCAAATAAGTCACCCAAATGACAAGACTTCTACACCAATACAATGAACGACACAGTGACTCAATGCCATGTCATTCTCAAGATAACAAATGAAAACCCCCCCCAAAAAGCAAATTTAATATCCAACAATCCTTGGCAGGTGACAGGCTGCAAGAGAAAATAAAAAAGACAGAAAAAGAAATGATGAAAACCTAGATACATCAGAAATGGCATGATAAATTCATACAACAACCAAAGAAAAAAAAATCTAGATGTTTTGGAAGAGAAGCAAGAACAAACTAAACTTGCCCCTGTATAAGTTTTCCAAGCCTCTTCTGATGACCTCCCTTGCACTCCTCCACAATGTCCACAGTGGAGACCTCGTCTAAGCAAGAGGTCCAACACTGATGCACCACAATGATACAGCCACACAACGCACATTGTCCTGGCAGCTGCGCAGGACATCCACGTCAATTCCTAGCCTGCGGATGTCAATCTTACAAGAACGTCTTTACCCTTGAACAGCACAGACATTTTTTTCCCTTCCACCATCAGGCTGAGCAGAGATCCAAAGTGCTTCAGAGAGTTAGAGCACAGCCACCTGGAAGGGGTGAATGATGCAACGTCACTGGAGGAATTTCAGCGACATGAGATTTGGAGCAAACTGTTTTTCAGCTCATCTCAAAGTAGCCTTCTTTAATCTTCTTAACGAGCCTCAGATCCTCTACCAGTGGACTTGTCCCAAAGCTTCGTAATTTGCTGAGTAGCAATGTGACTTCAATGACAGGTTCCTATCTCCCTATATGGAGATGTTTCACTGGCCGGAAATTCTCTCTGCGTGTTCTTCCAGAAAGATGAGGTGCAGATTTCAAGGATTCAAACAAGCACAATACACAACTTCACCATCCTCTAAGGGCGATAAGGGGGTCATAGTGTCATTTTATACATACATATATAAAAAAGAAAGAGAAACAGAATGAAAATGCAACTCATACTCAATGTCTCACAAAGGAAATGCACTGCCCCATATCAGTCCACCTTTTCTTGGAATCAAGACACCAATTGTCAGTGGCAAACATTTATCTTTCTTTTTTGTTCTGTTTTTTATATTTTAAACCCCCCAAGTTGTTTCATTGAAGACATCAAGGTGTTCAACCTCAATCACTAGAGAGTTCCGGGTCCGTTCAGAGTACAAAAAATGTCCTCAAAGTCTGAAGAGTTCCAAAGAGCTCTGGAGTTCAGTCCCTTGCTAAGCTTGGAGGTCTGTGCGTCTACAGCGAACTTCTTCGCCAGCAAAGCTTCTTCCGGTGGATGAAAACTCCAGGATGCTTCACTTGTGTTGATGAGTGAAATCCTGGATTGAGCCTTCTCTCAAAGGTGTGTCTGCAAGTAGGAAGCAGAGTGTCTTGCATGGATGAGAATTCATCACTAGGCAGAATGTGAAAATAAGCACAATCAAAAGCGTTTTCCAAGTTGCAACCGGACCAACAACAAAAAACAAAACAAAAACCAAACAAGTTTGTGCATCATGCACCCGCGCAAAGAGTCTTGTACTGCAAAGTGTGAGAAGAGAAAATTACCATGGACAGCTAGAGCTAGACCTTGAGGTGGATGAACTTCAATGTTTTCAAGTGTGTCGGTTCTGTGTGCATTCTAACACAGGACTGTGCATCAAACAGAGTGTACACATACCTTGCATTGTCCTCATCAAATAAATAAATTAAAAGAAAAACAAAATCCCTTATCATCACACACACACACACACACACACCCCACCCCCACATAAAAACGTCCTTACAAGTCTGAAAGGCTGTATCAGTGAGTTCACACCAGTAACCATTAATTAATGAATTTTGAGAAAAATCATTAGTAAATACCTTTTCCCCTCTCTCCCTTCAGCACTACCAATTCTTCATTAACTTAAATCAGAATCAGTGGTCAACCCAAAGTATATGAACGACACAACACAAACTCTCCACACATTACTAACACACCGTATCCATGCCAACTTGGAAGTTCTTTTACCACTGGTTTTGCACGATCAACAAATTTTGAAGTGATGACATTCAATCAAATGCATGACATTCCAGAATATACATATATAAGCTTGTACAAGATATACAGTGACTGATGACCAGGGGGGAAAGATGGAAACCATCCAAGGTATGAACCCCTCACCATTGGATTGCACAGATACATTCACATAACACCACATGCAAATATATATATATATATATATATATATATATATATATATATATAATATAATATTTAAATGCTGTATGGTAATCCTGCCTGACCTGACAGTGCTAAACATTCATTGAAAGCAGACAAATATTTGCAGTGATGTTACCCTCTGTATCACAAAATGCTGGGTTTTAACTCTCTGGCAACGTAACGCCCCATATGGGGCGTTAGGAACAAAAAATTCCTGTATTCTCACCAAAGGTCTAAGGGAGGCAACTTCAGTTTAGAATTATGTAGTAACCATATTTCCACAGTGAGTTACCTTTCTTTATAATTTCTTTTGAGGGGAGTTTGAATCAGTGAATTTTTTATGTGAACACCCTATGTTTTGCAAAAATGGCCGACAACTACTTTTCCGTGAAAATCTATCAATTTATATAGTGATTTTTCTTTTCTAGGTGCCTTTTTTATATTGCAAATGCTATCAGAATATAGGTAAATATATTGGCATTGTTTTTGCATTTCAGTTTGTTTTTTTTGAAGGCACCATTCCAGCATTTTTCAATTCTTGCAACTTGACTGACGATTTTTGAACTTTTTTTTTGTTTTTTGTTTTTGCTGATTACATGCATTATTTCAGTAGATATAACTCAAATCATGCACATTGAAACATTTTGATCATGATTTGTTTGAATTAAGTGAATAAATATCTTTTATTTGATATATAGCTTTTGTCATTATTTCATGGCTTTCTATTTTTGTTAGATTTGTGAAAATGCTTGAAAAACCAACGTTGCGAGTGAGTTAAATATTCACCAGTTCAGAGTTCTTTTAAATGCAAACTGAAAGGACACTCTTATATCAATCAGGAAGAGACTTAACTGATGTCACAAAAAGATAGTTTTGAAACCAGAAACTCTGTATTTTGCACATATGCATTGATGCTCAATCACATATGATTGTTTGCCTGCTCCCCCCCTCCCCCCCCACCCCTCTCTCTCTCCATCCCATTAATAAGTCCACAAGCTTTACATAATTGTTTTCCTTTTACACTGCTACACTTCAAAGTGATAACAGCTTTTACACAAACATGCTTGATGCACCAAAAAAAATAACATCATGACTGGGTAATCATGAAATACCCTCATCAACATACCACAAACATATGATATATACACCAACATACCACTCACATACCTACACACTAACCACAAACGCACACAGCTACACATTTATACACACAAAACATTCCACACATACACACAAAATCTACACCACTGCAAGATCAACTGTGATTTGATCTCAGTAAACATCCGTTTCCAAGGAAACCGCATGCCACAATGATCGTATTTGATAGCAGAGATTAGACATATACTTCCGCCTTTAATGACCTTCACAGTGATATATATATTACAATGTGCTGGATACATACTGCTTCATTCCTTGCTTACAGTTTCTACAGAAACCTGCAGCTGTCCATTGTGTCAATACAAAGTTAAAATTACTTTAACTATATGCTTTCTGTGAGTTTCATTCTAATTTGACGAAGGGAATATCCTCACCCCTACGAAATAGCAGACACTTGAAATAAATGCTTTCTGCAAGTTTCGTTTTAACTTGATATAGGAGATATCCTCACCTCTCATTTGAAAAGTAAATGAAAATGTAGACAAAACCAAACCCTTTGTCAATGAACTTGAGAACCAACCAACCATGACAGAAAAAAAAATTCAGAAAGCATGGAGACACCCAAAACATCAACATAAATTATTATGAACCATTTTTGCAAAAGTGACATCATTGTAGTAAGTATTCTTAATGCAAAACAACTGCAAATATGCAAAGTAGTAAGTAACCTTTCACAAATGTTAGACAAATTATGATGCAATATGTACCACAGAAAGAGAAAGAATAGTATGCAAAACATATGTAAAGTGTGCAGAAGTGATGGAAGTTCTGTTCGAGTTTTGGTTCCATGTAAAAATTGCAACGAGTGGTTATGTCCAATACCTTCACAAACTCGTGCTTCAACTGGCATGCCAGAAAGAGAGAGTAACAAAGGATTACCTTGCCAAACTTGTGGGTGCAAATCAGATCAAGCCAGAGGGTATTGTAATAGATGCCTGGTTAACAGAGGATAGTTGTGGTTTTTTTACTTCACTGTTAAACTGGCTCTATTTGACCAGGATACTAATTTGCCAACAACCCATTTTCTTACCAACTGTTGATAGGGTATTGTAATAGATGCCTGGTTAACAGAGGATAGTTTTTTTTTTTTTACTTCACTGTTAAACTGGCTCTATTTGACCAGGATTCTAATTTGCCAACAACCCATTTTCTTACCAACTGTTGATTACTAGCATACATCTGAAAGAATGGACAGAAGGAAGGAAGAAAGTAAAGAAAGAGAAAGAAAGGACAGAAAACCATGGATCTGTTCACTTATGTTGAACTCCAGAAAAATCATTTAAAGACACTAAATTATCACAAGATTTGGTCTTAGTACTGAAGTTACACTTCACTGATGACAAATTTAACTTCTCATTATATATTTCAATGCCAAAGTGCACTCATTGGAAACACATCATCCCACAGATTTTCTAGAATTAAAAAAACAAACAACTTCCTTCCCTCATTTGAATGGATTAAATACTAATTTCAAAATTAAGCTGTCCTATTTCTTGAAGTAAGAGTCAGAGTCTACTTAAGTCCAAGAGGAAAAAAATCATCTTAAAAAGTGCCAATATGTCCATTTACTTTTGCCAAGGTAACTTCCAACTTCCGGCTAAAATCCACGGATAAAACTGGGGGAAAAGGTCAACAAATCCGTGTACATCCTCTGGGAAACTTTTTACTGCAGTTGAAATGCTATTTTCCCCCCCTCCTCCTTCTTCTTTATTCCCACTACACACCTAGGCACAACAACAAATACTTTACCGACAACAGATTACCAACTGATGGACCATATGAATCAGCCACAAGAAGAATCATCGGATGCAGACATTCTCATTCCATGAAAGACCACAGACAGACAATGCCAAGACTGACTGATCCCTGCCACAGTTAGTGAGAGAGAGAAAGAGGAATCAAGGATTATGCTGGTGACAGGCGGATTGTACAGATCAAACAATTCCACTGTGACTCACACCCACACAACTTCATGACAAAACAGACAAACAAACAAACAATCAAAAATTGCCAAAGAGATACCTGGTCAGTCGTCACCATCACAGCACCTTTACGGTGTTTGCTGCAAATTTCAGTCACAAGTTCAGTTTGGGGCAAGTGTAAAATGTACTTGGAGCAAGCGCCTACCTCTCACTGACTCATGTAGAAGTGCTCTAGCTATGAAGGTGAGCCACCCTTCCATGCATATCTTTGAGAACATACTGGAACTTCACACCAGCGATGCTTTGCAAGCAGAGAGTAGCATGCAAAATGATGTATCTCTGCAGGACTACAGAATGTCCTGGTCTCCTTTTTATTCATCATATGGAGGTACTGCAGAATCAGTAACGCAGTGACAAGTTAGGGAAACAATAGAATGAAAACAAAACAAAACAAAACAAAAGAGCCCAAGTGGTATCTATTTTCAATCAGATAAAAATAAACAAAGACAAAATGTTACTGTTAAATGTGCACAGTAAACACTGGATGTCATCACATCCAGAAGATCAAAGAGTGTATTAAAATCTTAGAAGGTGCTGGGCAAAGTTTTGTGACCTGTTTCAATCCAGGTAAGATGCTCATCATATAAAGTGCACTATTGGATCTACAATAGAGGCATAACTGAGCGACACAGGAGACAGTCATAGTGATGGCACAAGGCTGCTTCATTCACCTCGAGAGCCAGTCAGCGATGTCTGATGAAGACCATGAACCCTGATATGTTTCAGAAGCAATGAAATGCCGTCTCTGCTGAAGATCATCATGCCAGCGCAGAGAAAAGTCCAGAAGATCATGCCTCAAAGAAGTCGGAGTTGGCATAACGGTCTAGTTGCTTACATATTCATAGCTGGAGTGAAAGTTGAAAGTCTGTCCCTGATCTACACAGCACTAGATGATGCTCGGAGAACGAATATTTCTACTTGCTCATGCACATAGTACGTAAAAGATCATTTTCAAATGAGGTTGTCAGAAGTTACTACTTGGTTGACTCCATTTCATCCAAAAAATTGCAACTCATTTCAAAGCATACCACTAACAAGTATTTGCACGAGTCCTCTTGATTTGTTTTGAACAAGGATGACATTAAATCTCTCTGTGTCCCTTATAATACCATGCATTAATATATCCATCTCTACATGTTTCTTTACAATGTGATATAGTTTTGGACACACACACAAAACTTTAAACCATTATCCATAAAATATTCAGGAATACATTGAATACACATGACCAACATTAAAAAAAGTAAACAAACGTGTAAGACTTAGCTTAAACTCATGTTGGTTCACTTTTCAATGTGACACAGATACAACCTACTACGTGTACAGCAGATTTTGGCCGGCACTGTGACCAGAGCATAACTACTACGAGGAAGCACTACAGAAGCTGACTGGAGGACACCTATAAATTCATGACTGGACGAGTCACCCGAGTGCCGCTCATATCCTCCATGGTTAATGTGGCGATGAGGAAACATGATTAAGGCATGAGTTTGATTAGTTGATGAGGACAGAACGCAAGGCCTCAATGAAAGGTGAAATGAACATAATCTACCTTACTGCAGGCAGAAACCTGAAATGATCAAACAATCAAGCAGTGCCAAACTGTAAAGGAACTGATGTAAACTTGTGCCTACACTCAGAGGAAGTCCACTGTGGCAAATAAAGAAACAGCTATAAGGTGCTGTCCTTCCGTTTCAAAACACAAACAGTGTAGCTGAGCACTAACACTTAACAGTGCATTCGGTTTTACAAAGCATGTCATTAAAATTGAGTGTATTTATTTGTTGAATAATTGTTTTTTCAAACAATTGGTATTACTTTGTCAATCATCATATATTATGCTTTGTCTGCTTCACAAAGCTACTCAACTGCATGCACGGTTACACCATGAAATAAAAAAATCAGCTGGAAAGAAGACCAAAGAACAGTTTAAAATATTACTATATTAAAAAAACCCACAGAAATCTCAGTGAAGAAAGGTGCTGCACACACACAAACGCACACACTCACAAACACACAAACATGCACATACACTCACACACACACACATACACACATACGTACACACACTTACACACACGCGCGCGCGTGCACACACACACACACACACACACACACACACACGTGCGTGTGCACACACACACACACATATATACACACACACACACTCTCACAAATACACGCACATGCACACACACACACACACACACACACACACACACACACACACACACCCCCCCCCTACACACACACGCACATGCACACACACACACACACCACACACACACACGCACATGCACGCACATGCACACACACACACACACACACACACACACGCACACACACTCTCACACACACACACGCACACACACACACACACACACAGAGAGAATTGGTCGATCACTTCTCAGATCTTCCATGATGACATCTCCATGTGGCTCCTCTGTTCCATGCTCTAGCAAACGACTTTACATAAAATTAAAAACTCACTGAGGTATTCCTTTGTCTAAACTGGTGCGACACATCTGTACACTACAACAGCTGCAGGCACACACACATAATAAATGCATGGCCATGTACGCGCGCATGTTCACATACACGCACACAAACACACAACCTTCCACATATATCTATTACTATGATAACTTGCATATACACTCAGAGCATGCACATGTATACGCGCATGTTCACATACATGCACACACACAACCTTCCACATATATCTATTACTATGATAACTTGCATATACACTCAGAGCAAAACCGTAATCAAATATGTTTCCTCATTTATTTTTGCTGGGATTTTAGTGTCACACATAAAGACAAGCTAAAATATGGTGCATGACTCATGGGAATCTTGTGGTCCTTGGTCTCTAACTATGGGATGATCATTGAAAAATTGAAACATTTAGAAACATGCTTCATATAACTGTTACTGAACACCACAAAACTCAACAAATATCGCACAGGCCAATTCCGAGATACAGACCCTTAACATAAGTTGGGGTAAAACCAAGGGTATTTACTGCTGGGGCTATTTTCTGCTTCTCCTACCCCTCTAGAATCAATCTGTAGAATCAATCTGTAGCCAAGATTCTATGCAAATTAACATTTGAAAATGTTTTATTTTGTTGTTTTTTATCTTTGAAAATGGCCAACTCCCTATTAACCAAAGACAATGTTCAGTAAGCCCAACAATGGTTTTCCCTGCATGAAAATGGCTTCTACTCATACCAGTGTCTCATAATCCCAACAATGGTTTTCCCTGCATGAAAATGGCTTCTACTCATACCAGTGTCTCATAAGCCCAACAATGGTTTTCCCTGCATGAAAATGGCTTCTACTCATACCAGTGTCTCATAAGCCCAACAATGGTTTTCCCTGCATGAAAATGGCTTCTACTCATACCAGTGTCTCATAAGCCCAACAATGGTTTTCCCTGCATGAAAATGGCTTCTACTCATACCAGTGTCTCATAAGCCCAACAATGGTTTTCCCTGCATGAAAATGGCTTCTACTCATACCAGTGTCTCATAAGCCCAACAATGGTTTTCCCTGCATGAAAATGGCTTCTACTCATACCAGTGTCTCATAAGCCCAACAATGGTTTTCCCTGCATGAAAATGGCTTCTACTCATACCAGTGTCTCATAAGCCCAACAATGGTTTTCCCTGCATGAAAATGGCTTCTACTCATACCAGTGTCTCATAAGCCCAACAATGGTTTTCCCTGCATGAAAATGGCTTCTACGCATACCAGTGTCTCATTCATCACTGCTAATCTTCTCCTTTTTTCCTGTAGTAGAATTTATTAAAAGTAGTTGTGTCTGTCTCAGAACTGAATTTGTAACAACAACAGAAATTGAAGTGGAACTAATCAAAAGAGTCATACTTATGCTTGTGTGGCAATTTTCTTCAACTTTGCATCTCACTGTAGTGTTTATTCAGATAGTTATAACTTCCCAATGTTCAAGTCACAAATATAATCTTGGTACCACTGTAAAGCTTAAACGCCGAGTCTCAGCTTTAAGATGATACCAATAACTACAAAAAGTCTAAACCCAACTTATGACATGTTTTGTGTCGTTCAATCACAACTGCACACACAAAGAAGTGGTATCCTATATGCCCCCATCAGCAGAGCCATGCTTTGGGACCAAAAATGCTACTTGATTCTGACAGTATCTCAAAGGCATAGTAAAAGGTTCGTCCAAAGACACAATCTTTTTGTTTAAATTAATCATTTAAAATTAATCAAAAGCTAATGAAGAAGCAACCCTGAATGAGGACAACAAAGCACAATTATTTCCCCCCCCTTTTTTGTTAAAATATTACTTGGACTATGAGACTTAAGATACACGAAGCAATAAAACTGAAACTTCTCACCAACACGTCGTTGTCAGGTGCAACAAATACGGAGGAAAATTTGAGCTTCTGTCATTTTCATTTGTCTCTGCCTTCATGAAACAAGCAACTTTAAAAAAGAACTTTCCTGTGTTCAAAGATATCTAAATAATCCCAGATTTTTCCTGTCCCGGGGATAGAACCACAGCACTGCACCTTACACATTTTCCAACCCCAAAGCTTGCTTGCCTATCTCTGCCTGTCAAAAGACAGGGTTTCAACGAGTGCTCTGTTGTCAGTGCACCAAGGTTGCCAAAAGGCGGATGTTTTGGATTCCTGGTTGAAGACCATGACATTGGCTACCCCGAGTACTTGTGATATGAACCATTTAGCATTTTGTTTCATTGACCAGGACAAATTTCCTGAGACAAAGTCATTTTGTGTAATCTTTATTTAATGTTGGCAACTTAGGAAAACAATATATCACTATAAAAAAACAATGAAGGTAATTAAACTAATCTTGTCACAGTTTCTTCCATTTTAAACCAAGCAATGAATACATTGAACTCATTTGAATTATTTACATATTTGCACTCATGTTCCCCTTTCAGACAGTCTAGCATCTAAGTCAAAATAGTATCTGCATCAAAGTTGAAAGAATTTTATGCCGTTTACAATCATTGGTCAGCAACAGAATTCATTACACATGATCGGTCAAATCTCTCTTCAGTCATTCACATGAGCTCCTCTTGAAATCAGGACTTTGGTCACACCATGGTACATTCACAACACCATCTGCTTAAACATCACAAACAAGAACAAAAATGATCAGTCATTGAGAGGTAACTGCTACAAAGCAAATGATCAGAAAGACGGAACCAAAGCCACAGGTAAAAGCTATCCATCTATACAGTCACAAGTAGGTAACTTCATCAGTCTCGCTGACTTTCGTCGAGTCAGCCTCTGGGCTTCGAGAAAGTGAAAGTTTGCTTTCGCTGCGATGATTGGCAGGCGTACTGAAATCACTATCCTGAGTGAAGTCCTCGCTAGAATGAACAAAGTTACTGTGCAACTTCTCACTGCCAGGCAGAGAAATCCTGCCCATGGCCGACTTGGGGAACAAGCCTTTTCTGACCTCGATGGCAGAGTGAGCCATGGGACCATACCCCGACCGCTCCGCATCATTCAAAAACATTCTCTCCAAGCTCACAGACTGGTCGCCGAGGGAACGAGCAATCTTCCTGCCCGACTTTCTCCGGACTTTCTTCCCTCTGCTAGCATCCAGGGCACTGGAAGCCAAGTGGATGTTGTTTCTGGCTGTATAAGCATCCTCCCATTCCTGAGCCTCCTCCTCCTCATGCTCTACTTCAGCCTGGCTGGCCTTCACGCCTGCCTGAGGAGGTGAGGAAGATTCCTTTGCAGAGCCTGCGGCTGAAACTATCCGGTCCCTCTGCCCTTCACCAGAAGCGGAAGCGATGGAGGGTGAGGCATGCATCTCACCCCCAGTTTTCCCAGACTACAACGAGACAAGAGCAAAGTAGAGGCACAGAACATGATAGCATAGGGAAGAGAGGAGGGAAAGAGGCAGGCAAACAGAGTTGGTCTGAGTGAAAGACATGAAGAAAGACAGGCACATGGACAGACAGAACCAGGGGTGGGAGGGTGGTGGTGGTGGTGGAGGGGAGAGAAAAGAGAGAGGGGGGAGAGATAGAGAGAGAGAGAGAGAGAGAGAGAGAGAGAGAGAGAGAGAGAGAGAGAGAGAGAGAGAGAGAGAGAGAGAGAGAGAGAGAGAGAGAGAGAGAGAGAGAGAGACAGACACAGACACGGAAAACAAAAGAAAGATGGACAGACAGACACATATACACAAACGGGCAGACACTTGGACAATCCCAAAGACAGATTCACAGAGAAGAAGCAAGAATCCGATGGCATCGGAGGAGAATTAGCAAGACTGTTCCACAAGGCAATATGATAATAATAGAATTACTTTAGAAAATGAGACACATATCATGGTCTTTTCATTTGAAATGTGGTACCCAGTGCTGGGATACAGATGGGTGCAAGCGAGGAGGGAACATGTAAAATTTCAGAGGCAAAGCAATTACAATCCAAGTTAAACCTTGCTCAAAATATTTCCTTTTTTTAAAACAAATTGACTGCTCATGCATACAAGTATAACTTCTATCAATCTGCTTATGGAAAAGAAAGGACAAATTTAATTCAGAGGTTTAACAATTTTTTGTTGTTGAGACAAGTGCTTATAAAAGTACTCAATATTTCAGGGCAGCTTATGAAGCAAGGCGTGGTGCGCAAAAGCATGCAATGCATATCAATGGCCTTGCAAAGCCTTAGACCAACAACTGCACACTTCACTCGAAGACCTCTGTGAAAGTCATCAGGTAGGTTCAAGTTGATTACGGTCAGAAAAACTGGAGACAGCACCGTGTTCAACAGTGCTTACTAAACCTTGCACACGTATTCAGAGCACAACTCCAACATCAGGAGAGAGCTGGCAGCCAGTAAAATACTCTTCTTCCCTGCTGAAGTAACTTCACCCCAAAGGTATAAGGGGATTCCCACTTCAGGAGGTTTTGCACAAAGTTCAACGAGATGCTGGTCACCTTTGACCTCAACCATCCATGAAAGTCTGGATCCCTACCCAGTCTATACCCAACCCACTACTGCAATCCAATTTTCTCCAGGACAAGTACAAGATCTGCATCAACAAAGGTGCAGGAGCAATGATGACAAAAACACACTGATGTTGAGTCCCCATTTGAACAGTGACAAGACAAGAAGCATGCTGTTACCTTTAGGTTGACTCACACCTGATGAGGACATCTTCCTACAAGATTAATGAAGTGCACCCATTTCCTTACACCAATGCCTGTGTGTACCATGAAAATCCCAGCATGTGGCTTGATTTTGAGGGCACTGTACTTTCTGTTTTATATAAACACTCATTCAAAGAGACTGGTTAAAAAAAAAAAAAATTAACCCACCTAATTACAAGTACTTTCCTTAAAATAAATAAATCTCTCTCCCTCTCTAACACACATGCATGCAGACACACTCACACACACATGCTTGTACACAGTCAGACACAAACACACACACACACACAGACACACATGCACACACACACACCACACACACACACACACACACACACACACACACACACACACAAACACAAACACTGAAGCAAACCATGTGTTCACTACTCCTGTTTTGTAAAGATGATGAACAGTAGAAAATACGTTTCACGAGAAACACTCACAGACACAAGTGATAGAAACGGAAGAATGCACTTCAGCATGTGAGTCTCTAACAGTGTAGAGAGTCATGAAGTGAAATCTTGTTTTCTCAGGGAAATTCGGCTGAAAAAGACACTAAACCCACATAATGCTACAAACGACACGCAATAAACGACACCCCTCCCAAATTATTCAGACAAAATAAAGGACATCTCTTCCAAATTATTCTCTACTCAACACATGCACAGTCAATTTTCCCCCTTCTTGCAAATCAGTGTTGTCATACTCTCACATAACACACTTCTACTACACACAGTGCACTCTGCAAAACAGGAGAAGTCTCATCAATTACCTAACAGCTAAGCATGTCGGCAAAGCAGACGGGGAAGCAAGGGGGAAGTTGAGGGGTGGCTGGGTAAGGGGTGGAGGGTGTCGGAGAAAGGGGAAAAACAAAGGAGTCAAGGAAGAGTGGGAATTCAATGTGAAAGAACACCAGAAGGGAAAGGGGGCGATGGCAAGGAGGTACGCACCACTTCAATCACCTCTTCGGTGTCAAGCTGTCCATGGCTGTCTGGGGGACTGGGTTCTGTCTCCGCACTGTGGAATGAGGCCTCTGGGCTGCTGGCTGTCCTGTGGACACACACACACACACATACATACATACACACAGGTACAGAGTGAGAGAAGTCGAGGTACACGGTGTAAGGGGCAGTGAGTTGCAGAAGACGCCTCTCTGTCATCACCTCCGCCCTCTCACCCGGTGACCTGCACACTATGTCCTCAAGCCCTCAAACTTTCATTTACAATGCTAGAGGCACAAATACACATATTCATCACATCACTCATACATGCATGCATGGATTCATGCTCACACACACAATATATATATATATATATATATATATATATATATTATATATATGAGTAAGTCTCTAAACGTGGTGGCAAAAACGTTACAAAAACCCAGTTTCAAAAAAGTGCTTGAATTGTCACTATTTTGGTATTATTATAAAGACTGACACTTTAACTGTGTGTACCTAAGTCAAAAAGATAGTTTATTGAGAAATGTGTGTTTAGGAGCTGTGTAAAGTTCAAAAGTTGGTGTGGAGCAAATTTGTCTTTCGATTTTCATCGGAAGTTCAAACATACACCGAACGAAAGAGCAATCTTTCCTCTAATGAGTTGTAAAGTTTCAACTTGATCCAATGAGAAACTTTGACGGACGAGTGTTTAGAAGAGACCAACCCGAGTCGCGAAATGCGAGCTTCGTTACTGCCAGGGCACGTCCGTAGTGCAAGGCTGACGCTTTACTGTAATTTATGAGCCGCGTGTAGCGGCTGACGTAATCGGCTTGTATTTTCATCCATGACATTTTTGATAGTCAAACTAAAGCTGTTGCAATCTACCCCGGCGAAATGACATTCTAGAATTTTCAAAAATTCTAGAACATTCTAGAACATTCTAGAACATTCTAGAATAAATTTGATGGAATGATTCTAGAATTCTTTTGTTCCAGAATAATTCTAGAATATTCTAGAACAATACTTTTTCTTAGAATATTATTCTAGAACATTCTAGAACATTACTTTTTCTTAGAATATTATTCTAGATCAAGACCTTTCAAAGAATATTCTAGAAAATATTAAATAAAATGATTTTTTATAAAAAGAAATGAACAACAAAGCATTTCAACACACACGTGTCAACATATATATGAATGTAAATTTGATGTTGATGTTCATATAATTCAGGAAGTGTTTTACGATTTCCTACTTTTCACTGACTAAGCAAAATAAAAAATGCATGGACTTCAAAAACATAATGGTGTTAAAGTGGGAATTGTAGTCCCGTGCGACCATGGATCCAATATGCAATGTCCATGGGAGCGACATACGCGTCTCTGATCATACCCGGCCTCGCGTTATTTACGTCAAGATCTAAAAATAGAAGAAAAAAACGGAAGTGGCCGATTTATCGCAATGCCTGCTGGGAAGCACAGAGCTGGGAAGCACTTAAAAGTTCGGTTACACACTTGTGCGTTTGATCGAAATCGGACAAGTTTTAGCTGTGTTGTAGCGATTTTTGCCGATATTTCGACTGAAGTTCTGACTTTTTTCGCGTCATGGCCGACTCCGCATCGGATGAGAGCGAAGGAAGCGACAATGCTGCTGATTCATTTCTGAATTTGACCTGATGTCGGTGCGCGGGAAATCTATCCGCTTGAACAAGACCAGTGGATGCGAGAGATGTTGGAAGAGGAATCGTCGGAGGAAGAGTATCTAGACTTCCACTTAGGATCGTGGCAGACAGAAAATTTTCGTTCTCGTATGCGACACACCTTTCGACGCGCTCAAGGAGTAAAGATTGAATCCCCTCGGACGCAACGCCTCTTCATGTCTTCTCTGATCTTCACAGACGCGATGTGGGAACGACTTCACTTGTGACAGACAAATCGGTATGCTGAGAGAGAGAGAGACAGAGGAATCCACCTCCTGCCAGCTCCAAGTGGGCACCTGTGACAGTTTCTGAGATGAAAACATTCATCGATCTCTCCATCGCAATGGGTGTGCTTCGCATGCCTGAGAAGCAAGATTTTTGGCGACAGAAGAAGTGGCTTTTTCCGTAGTTTTCGAGACTAAGTTCCCCAACTGGCCCAAGGCAATCGAGAGACGGATTCCTTTCTCTGTAGCGGTACCTGCATCTACAATTCGATCCCCAATAACTTTCTTCACTGTTCACAAGAATTGCAAGGTATGAGGTACATTTATGAATTGAATGGGATTTGATTGATAAAATCAGTTGGGTGGAAATTGGTGATTCAGATATCATCTGAATAGATCTCTGATGTGTGCAGTTGTTTCAAACACCATGATCATCTGATGTGTGCAGTTGTTTCAAACACCATCAAACTAAGTACATGAAATTCGTATGCCACCATTTCTAGCTGGATACCAGCATCAAAACTGTGTTATGTTTTAGCTCCTTCACAGTGTTTCAGAGGAGATAATACTCTGAGGCAGTTGACATTTGAACTGAATCAGTGAATGTTATCTGAAGCTCAGCTATAATGTCATAGGAATTAGGCCATCTAAGTGTTGTATAATGTTTGCAAGCACGAATCAGATTTGATACAGGAAATTTGCCCTATTTGTCTCATAAACATTTTCTAAGCTTTTGCTTCTAAAGATATGCATTTCTTTTTCCTTTGTTTTATTTTTAATGTTTCCTCAACCATGAGTCACTACACTGAAGACTTCTGAATAGTTAATCATGATTTATTTATATGTATTAAAAAAAAAGAATTCCATCATTATTGTAAATGTAATGAAAACTGCAATTGTAATCTTTTCAGAAATACACACATTGTGCACTGTTGCAACTGAACTATGGTAAGCAATTCTTGCTTTATGTATGCAGTGATCATCATTATGTACCATTTCAAACTCTGTATTAAATAATCTACATTTAACAGATATTGGTTTGTTGTTTCTTATCTAAATATTCTGTTTGAATGTTGTTGCTAAACAATTCCAAAATACTCTATTACCTTTAATTATTCTTCTCAATAATATTATTGTTCTTGAATTGTTCCAGAATGTACAGTGAGTTTTCTGGAATTTCATCTTGAATTGTTCCAGAATTATCTGTCAGTATTCTAGAATATTCTGGAATAACATTCCAGAATATTCTGGAATAATTCCAGAATTATTCTAGAACTGTGTTTCCTATCTTCGTCTGTAAGTATTCAAGAACATTCATTACCATTCTAGAATATTCTAGAATATTCTAGAATATTCTAGAATTATTTTCTAGAATATTCTAGAATATTCTAGAAAATATTCTAGAATATTTCTAGAATACTTCCTTGAATTCTCATTTAACCTTCTGTCATTATTCTAGAACCTTGGACTCTGGTTCCAGAAATCACATTCTAGAATCTTCTGGAACATTTCTAGAATAGTTCTGGAACGATTCCAGACCGTTTCGCCGGGGAACTCAGCCCAAACTTGACATCGTATCCGTACACACGTCTTGTTGAAAAGCAAATATTAAAACCGTGAATCGTTTATTTCGGCTCAAAAAGGCTCCTAAAAGCATTGATAAACATACCCAGAACGGGGAACAATCTGTCCAAACCCCACGAGCGTTACCAAAATTAATACCAAAGGAGAAAGATTCAAACACTTACCACATTTTCGAATATCCATGAGGAAAATTAAACTCGGCGGCAATAAATCCAGTGTTAACTGGTTTGTTGCGGTTATAAATTGCAGATCGAAGAAAATTCGGAATCACACATTTTTTTGGATAAATTTGAAGAAAAAAAAAACCGGTCGAAATGACCAAGGATTTTTGCCAAGAATAAAAGTCGGTGGCAGTTGTGAATAAAAGCATTCTAACTCGTTATATTTCACACACAACTCTTTGTTGCAATACACGACCCATGTAAAGTTTAAGTGAAAATAATTCAGTGGTTTGCCGGTAGCAATTTTCGGTTTGCTGACTCTGCTGATGACAAAGTCTGTAACGCTTGTATTCACGAAGTTTCTGGCGTTCAAAGTCAAAGAATATATAAATGGAAATCCTCATATCTGGCAAATTATTGAAGACAACACTTTATTTCCTGAAACAACAATTGGGTTTCAATTTAAGAGCGATTATGTTCCTGTTATTTTAGGTAATGTGAGGCACTGTGTGTCGTGTAAAGTTTTGAAGTCTCTGTTTTCCTTGAAATTTTTCCTTTAAATCTATTTATTCTCTTTCGCACAAACAGTATCAATGGAAACTGCATAAAACTATCTATTTGACCATTTGTGACTTTACACACCTGCAAAAGAAGCATGTAGGTTAATTAGCTATTGGTGTAAATACCATTTTAAAAATGTACCAGTTGCCCATTTGACGTTCAGAGACTCACTCATATATTATATATATATATATATATATATATATATATATATATATATATATATATATATATATATATTATATATATATATATATATATTATATATATATATATATATATATATATACACCCACACATGCACTTAAGAAACACACATACATACACACACATTCACAGTCACACACATACACACACACATACTCTCACACACACACGCACACATACACACACACAGACACACACAGTCACACATACACACACACACACACACACACACACACACACACACACACACAAACTCACAAACACACAAACACAGTAGCACACATACACACACACACAGACACACACACGCACACATACACACACACACACACACAGATACACACACACACACACACACACACACACACACACACACACACACACAAACACACACACACAAACACACACAAACACACACTCACACAGTCACACCCACCCACAAACCCACACACACACATACACACACACACACTCACACAGTCACAGCCACCCACAAACCCACACACACACACACACTCACACAGTCACACCCACCCACAAACCCCCCCCCCCCCCCCCCCCCCCCACACACACTCACACAGTCACACCCACCCACAAACCCACACACACACACATACTTGTTGCTGGGTGGATGTCCAGTACTGGGGGCGGGGCTGGTGGTTTTCCTGCCCGGGGAGTGGGGTGAGGGGGAATGCAAGGAAGGCACGCTGACAGAGTTGAGGTCACGATCCAGCGCTAGATCAGCTGTCAAACAGCAAAGTTTCCACGTCACTCATCACCTCAGCAACGCGCCCAAAGGAACACAATTAGAGAAATGAAAGTTGTCCTAACCTCAGGGAATAAGTCCCATGCTCAGCAGCAGAAACCTCTGGTAGATGTTATTGACATACGTGAGGTGTCCCTGCCCCCCCCCCCCCCCCCCCCAACTAAATAATTCCTTTCTTGATACAAATTTCAGACTAAACAAGTTTATAGCACATATAATTACCTCCGCCAAGGAGTGTGTGCGTCTACCTTGCTAGTTTGTTATTCAGCAAAATAACTCAAAATGTTATAAATGGATTCTGATGAAATTTAATGAAGGCCAGGATTTCGAACAAGGAACAATCCAATAAATTTTGGAGGTTATGTGTTATCTAGTTTTGAAATTACAGCCATAAAGAGAAATGTTATCAAGCATCATGAAGATGATGACATCAAACTATTGATTATGTCAGTGTATGCATTCCACACATAGAAACCACCAGCATGTGCTAAGATGAACTAAACTTTGTAGGGTAAGGCCTGGCTTGCAGAACAGACTGCCTGAATTATACAGACCATGGAGGCGAAATTGTGGCTTCCTTGGCGGAGGTTTGTTTATGCTCTTGGTGTGCTCTCTAGTTAACTATTCTTGGCGGAGGTTTGCGCTCTTGGTGTGCTCTCTAGTTAACTATTCTTGGCGGAGGTTTGCGCTCTTGGTGTGCTCTCTAGTTAACTATTTACTCCTTGGCGGAGGTTTGCGCTCTTGGTGTGCTCTCTAGTTAACTATTTACTCCTTGGCGGAGGTTTGCGCTTTTGGTGTGCTCTCTAGTTAACTATTTACTCCTTGGCGGAGGTTTGCGCTCTTGGTGTGCTCTCTAGTTAACTATTCTTGGCGGAGGTTTGCGCTCTTGGTGTGCTCTCTAGTTAACTATTTACTTTAGCATGAAGTTACAGAAAATAACACGACTCAACCCTCAAGGGCTCTCCTCTCCATTCGGTAGAAAACTGCTCCCGTGACTCAAGGGTGTTAAGTCTTGCTCAGTTGCTGCCTATTTATTCACCTTCTAATTTGCTGATTGCCGAACTGGAGAAGGGTTAAACCCAAAACGTTTGTTCTCATACTCAACCAGTGATTCCAACATCTCCCCGTGATCTTTGTGATCATTTTTTGTTTTGTCCTCCAGAATCCAGCAGTTCATCTTTAACCTACATGCTCAGTTACTTTGACAGTTCACCCTATTACCACTGATGGCAATATCTCACATTTTCTTATCACACATCCTCTCTGCACTGCCCGGCATTGCTGAAAATTCGCCTACCTCCTTTCTGCAACAGTTGGTGTAACCCTAAAATTTCTTGCAATCCATTTCCTGCGTGGCTTACAGCAAAAACTGGGCCAGCAGAGACACAATTTAATAATCACTTGGTGTAAAACTATGGTATCCATCCGGAAATGTACAGCAAAAGGTGCTATAACTTATATCCTATTATTTCCTGTCCTTCACATCATATCCCGATGCATTCTTTTTCACTGCTGTTGCACAAGAACCTCGTATCATACAGGCTTAGTTGCTAACCTTCATGGCAAGTAATGAAGAAATTAGAAACAAAACAGAGTGGAGGGAACGAGGGGAGGGACAGAGGGGCAGAGAGAGAAAGGGGGTGGGGACGGGGTGTCAAGCAACAGTGGACTCACATGCAAGCACAACAAAGAGATGCCCGAACACTCAAAGCAGCAAGTTAACATGAAAGCCAAGCAAAGAGATGTGCAGTTTTCAATAATGAAAGTCTGTCCACACCGTTGACCTATACATCATGTCCTTTTCTAAAGGCTCTATAGAAGAACTGCTCAACATTAACTACATAACAGATTTTGAGTCCTAGTGTCTTTGTAAAAATCACATTCAAAATTTGAGTAAGTTTGAAGTCAATTTTTAAATAATAATTAAACAAGAAGGGCAAAGCCCATAAGACTCACATGTTTGACCTTGACCTTTACATGACCTTGACCTTCAGGTGACCTTCAAGGTCAATCAACTAAACCTAGCAATGACATCATACACTAAGAACTGCTTTACACATTTTTCCTACCAAAATGCATGTGACCTTGACCCAAGGTCAAGGTCATCCAAGGTCATGCAACACAAAGCTGTTAATTCAAGACATAGGAAGCACAATGGTGCTTATTGGCACTTTCTACCATGAGATATGGTCACTTTTAGTGGTTCACTACCCCATTTTGGTCACATTTCATAAGGGTCAAAGTGACCTTGACCTTGATGATATGTGACCAAATGTGTCTCATGATAAAAGTATAACATGTTCCCCACATAATTATTAAGTTTGAAACAGTTATCTTCCATAGTTCAGGGTCAAGGTCACTTCAAAATATGTATACAATCCAACTTTAAAGAGCTCCTGTGACCTTGACCTTGAAGCAAGGTCAATCAAACTGGTATCAAAAGATAGGGATTACTTTGCCCTATATACCATACATAGGTCAGGTATCCAATCTCAAAAACGTCAGAGAAAATTGGGAAAATGTGAAAAATGGCTGATTTTTAACATTTACGGCCCCTGCGACCTTGACCTTGAAGCAAGGTCAAGTCACTGTGTATGTTTTTGTACGCCTTGTCATCCTACACCATCATGCCAAATTGGGTGTTGATAGACTTAATAGTCTCCGAGAAAAATCCAACGTTAAAGTTTTTTACGGACGGCAGGACGCCCGGATGACCGGACGCCCAGACGCCCAGACGGACGACACGGGTGACCTAGTATGAAAGTATAACATGTGTACTACAATGTTATGAAGTTTGGAAGAGTTATCTTCCATAGTTCGGGGTCAAGGTCACTTCAAAATATGTATACAATCCAACTTTAAAGAGCTCCTGTGACCTTGACCTTGAAGCAAGGTCAAGTCACTATGTATGTTTTTGTACGCCTTGTCATCCTACACCATCATGCCAAATTGGGTGTTGATAGACTTAATAGTCTCCGAGAAAAATCCAACGTTAAAGTTTTTTACGGACGACAGGACACCCGGCCGCCCGGGCCGCCCGGACGGCCGCTCGGACGCCCAGACGGACGACACTGGTGACCTAGTATGAAAGTATAACATGTGTACTACAATGTTATGAAGTTTGGAAGAGTTATCTTCCATAGTTCAGGGTCAAGGTCACTTCAAAATATGTATACAATTCAACTTTAAAGAGCTCCTGTGACCTTGACCTTGAAGCAAGGTCAATCAAACTGGTATCAAAAGATAGGGATTACTTTGCCCTATATACCATACATAGGTCAGGTATCCAATCTCAAAAACTTCAGAGAAATTTGGGAAAATGTTTAAAATGGCTGTTTTTTAGACAACATTTACGGCCCCTGCGACCTTGACCTTGAAGCAAAGTCAAGTCACTAAGTATGTTTTTGTACGCCTTGTCATCCTACACCATCATACCAAATTGGGTGTTGATAGACTTAATAGTCTCCAAGAAAAATCCAACGTTAAAGTTTTTTACAGACGCCCGGACGGACAAAAAGGGTGAGTACATAGACTCACTATTGCTTCGCATGTGAGTAAAAAATTCCCTTAAAACTTTCCTTTTTTTTTTCAAACGAGACTTTCTTTGTGCTTCACAATACTTATAACTAAAATAGTTATTTCTCATAACATAATGAGACACCCGACAACTCCACTTGAAGATTGGTTGGGATCAAATCCATCAATTTTGAGATATAAAAACATGAATTTGATTGAGCTCTCTGTCCATTCTATCATGCTATTACTCAGTTGCTTGAGCAGAAATCTCTCTCTCTCTCTCTCTCTCTCTCTCTCTCTCTCTCTCTCTCTCTCTCTCTCTCTCTCTCTCTCTCTCTCATTAAAAAAGCTTACTTTATAAATAATGTGTGAATCATCATTAAAAGCAAAGCACTCTGCTGATTACTATTTCATCTCGTACGACAAGTAAGGCTGAAGGCAGGGTGAGTGAAGTAGCTTGCAAGTAAGTGAGCATGTCAGTTAGTGTGTGAACATGAAGATGCATGAGTAACCAAGCCATTGAGGAAATGAGAGACTCAGTAAGAAAATGAATGAGTGAACACATTCTTGACTTTGTGGGAACAGGAGTGATAATAAGAACAAATTGCTGTGAAGATTGGAGCAAATTATGAAACACCTATCAACGACAAGAACTTAAAAGCATCCTTCTGGATTGGAATGCGCAGGTAAATTACGGCCAGCATTATGTCAGCGTAGGAACTTAGAGGGTTAGGCAGTACTTGGGGATACAAGGGTTAGTCAGTGAGGGAGATTGGGCGAGACAGATTGGCCAGTGAGTAATGAAATAGAGAGGTTGCAAATCCAAGTAAAAGAGATTAGTGGTTCATTCAGTGAGCCATCAGATGGTAGAATTCCCTTGCTCCTAAGGTTGAACTTCACAGACTTTCTCGGAATTTCACAATACTGAGATGCAGAGTTAACACGAACAAGCTATACTTACAATACAACCTACTCAATAAACATCATGCTTTCAACTTTAAATCCCTATTGTCTTGGCATTCCTTGCAAATAGATCATGCTGGGGCAGGCAAACTACCTTTGCACTGAGTGGAAAGCCTGCAATACACATAGTAGCATAGGGCAGCTAAATCTATTACAGAGATGCAAGGCACCATTTCATCCAAATGAATCCTACTCTTCAGCCCAACACATTCAAAGCATTACGCTAATCCATTCTGTGTAAAGCATAACATACCACCCATTTTACACAAAAAGCCACACTATGCTAACCAAGAAGCCACATGAAACAGGACAACATTACACATGAAGTGACAAACGACAAAACAAAACTGCACACCCGGCCACACTACACACAACAGCCAACACACACAACCACACTACACACAAAGCTACATTAGACACAACAGCCAACTACACACAACCACACTACACACAAAGCTACATTAGACACAACAGCCAACTACACACAACCACATGAGACACAGCAGTCAACTACACTCAAAGCGACATTAGACACAATAGCCAACTACACATAAAGCCACATTCAACATCACAGGCAATGACAAACAAAGAGACATGAAACAACACAAGACAGCTGACATCAGACAAGAAAACACAGGACAACACAAAAAGCAAATGCAAGGCAACACCACACGAGGCAACCTAAGATGGCCAACGCCAGGCAAGCTGACATGACGTGACACAACACAGCTGACGCCAGGCAAGGCGACATGACACAAGACAGCTGACACCAGGCAAGGCGACATGACATGACACAGCTGATGCCAGACAAGGCAACATGACAGTAGACAGCTGACGCCAGGCAAGGCGACATGACACTAGACACCTGATGCCAGGCAAGGTGACATGACACAAGACAGCCAACGCCAGGCAAGGCGACATGACAAGACAGCTGACGCCAGGCAAAGCAACATGACACTAGACAGCTAACGCCAGGCAAAGCGACATGAAATGACACAAAATAATCGACAACAGGCAAGGCAACATGACACCACAAGACAGCCAACATGCCAGGCAAGGCGACACAACATGACAAGACAGCCAACGCCAGGCAAAGCGACATGACATGACAAGACAGCCAACGCCAGGCAAAGCGACATGACATGACAAGACAGCCAACATGCCAGGCAAGGCGACACAACATGACAAGACAGCCAACGCCAGACAAAGCGACATGACATGACACAAGACATCCTATGCCAGGCAAGGCAACACGACATGACAAGACATCCAACACCAGGCAAAGCAACACGACATGACAAGACAGCCAACACCAGGCAAAGCAACACAACATGACAAGACAGCCAATGCCAGGCAAAGCGACACGACATGACAAGACAGCCAATGCCAGGCAAAGCGACACGACATTACAAGACAGCCAACATCAGGCAAAGTGACATGACATTACAAGACAGCCAACATCAGGCAAAGTGACATGACATTACAAGACAGCCAACATCAGGCAAAGCAACACGACATGACAAGACACCCAACGCCAGGCAAAGCGACACGACATGACAAGACAGCCAAGGCCAGGCAAAGCAACACGACATGACAAGACAGCCAACGCCAGGCAAAGCGACACGACATGACAAGACAGCCAACGCCAGGCAAAGCAACACGACATGACAAGACACCCAACGCCAGCCAAAGTGACATGACATTACAAGACAGCCAACATCAGGCAAAGTGACATGACATTACAAGACAGCCAACATCAGGCAAAGTGACATGACATTACAAGACAGCCAACATCAGGCAAAGCAACACGACATGACAAGACACCCAACGCCAGGCAAAGCGACACGACATGACAAGACAGCCAAGGCCAGGCAAAGCAACACGACATGACAAGACACCCAACGCCAGGCAAAGCGACACGACATGACAAGACAGCCAAGGCCAGGCAAAGTGACATGACATGACACAAGACAGCCAAGGCCAGGCAAAATGACATGACATGACACAAGACAGCCAACGCCAGGCAAAGCGACACGACATGACAAGACAGCCAACGCCAGGCAAAGCGACACGAGACGGTGCAAGGTGGTACCCAGGACGTCACTGGAGCAGGAGGGGCTGGAGGTGGTGAGACTGGCCGTGCCTTCAGTCTGCTCCGTGTGTGTTGGTGTCGACTCGGACAGGCTGACTGGCGGTGAGTGGCGCAGCGAGGTCAGCTGCTTGCTGACGACGAAGTCTTCTGATTGTGTTACCGTCATCAGCTCCGACCTGCAGGGAGGAGATAAGATGCACAACAGATGAAAAGGCATTCTTAAGGGATGAAAATAAAAACAAAAAACAAAAAAACTAACAAGTAAAACGAACGCTCCTGAATCAAACCAAAGAAACAATTTGCTTTGGTTTTGTTGCAAAGGAAGGTCTCTTAATGGAAAACAGAACACTTGTGCCCCAAAAGTACATTGCTGTGTTTGCAATTCTTACCTGGGAGTTGCAAGCAAAAGCACAGACTGTTGTCATTCGTACTTGTATATACTTAAAATTGTCACGCATTTGGAGATGTGGAGTCCCAAATTTCTGTTCATCCATCTGGGTTGTTGAGATAAATACACCAAACAGTCAATGACCATGTCATGTACACATTTACAGCTGTGGACAGGTATATGCATGTCTTAGTGGAGGTTGACAAATTCCGAGCTCAGCTTGGGACTTCAAGTGTTGCACCTTGTTGTTGAAACTTCTACAGAATCAAAATTCAGAAGCAAAGCAACCAATCTGGTGAAACTTTTACAAAGTTGCATGCTAATCTAATTCAAATCAAAGCGAGACACCTTCAAAGAGCAGAGAGAGAGAGAAAAAAAAAACTAATAAATATTCCCATGATTTGATACAGATTCCATTCAATTAATGACTACAGGTTTTCAGTGGATCATGAGTCTTAAAATCAAATTTATGGCTACAGAGTACAGTGGCAAATGCTACATACATTTCAATGTTTATCTATAACATAGTAAGAAGGATGGGGGGAAAATGCTCCGAAAAGTTCTTTCTTGCTTCTAAACAATTACCAGAAATTAAAATCTTTGAGAACCATATCTTCCAACTTCAAACATAAACTCACATATGAGAGATGAGGCTTTCCCCCCCAGCATTTCAAAATGGAACTGGCAGCCAACAATTTCAATGCATGGACTATCCCCGGCGAAATGACATTCTAGAAATTTCCAAAATTCTAGAACATTCTAGAACATTCTAGAATGTTCTGGAATAAATTTGATGAAATTATTCTAGAATTCTTTAATTCCAGAATAATTCTAGAATATTCTAGAACATTACTTTTTCTTAGAATATTATTCTAGAACAAGACCATTCAAAGAATATTCTATAAAATTGTAAATAAAATGATATTAAAAATATAATAAATAAGAAAAAAACCACGACTAACACCAAAATCAAAGACTTTCGGGCACACGCCCTTCTTCAGTGAACATGTAGAAACACAAAAATGATGTAATACGTGACGTAAAA
>JAWQFJ010016179.1:0-2500 GCA_034096865.1 Theodoxus fluviatilis
CCCTCCCTCCCTCCCTCCCTCTCAAAATCCCTCCCTCCCTCCCTCTCAAATTCATCCCTCCCTCCCTCCCTCCCTCTCTCCCTCCCTCCCTCCCTCCCTCCCTCCCTCCTTCCCTCCCTCTCTCCCTCTCTCTTTTTTTCTTTCTCTCTCTTTCTCTTTCTCTCTGTCATTCTTTCACTCTTTCTCTTTGTCTCTCTCTCTGTCTCCCTTTTATTCTCTCTTTCGTGTTCTTCTCTCTCTCTCTCTCTCTCTCTTTGTCTCTCTGTGTTCCTCTTTTTCACTGTGACTTTCCCTCTCTGTGTTTATCTCTTTCTCTGCGTATATCTTTTTCTCTTTGTGTATATCTCTCTCTTCGTATATCTCTTTCTGTCTGTGTCATTCTGCCTTTCTCCGTCTTTCCCTCTCTCTGTCTCTAACTCGCTATCTCTCTCTTTCTCTCTCTCTTTCTCTCTCTCCCCCTCTCTCTCCCTCTCTTCTCTCTCTCTCTCTCTCTCTCTCTCTCTCTCTCTCTCTCTCTTACGCGAGTGTGAGTCCGCACATAGTTGCAACCGCAAGTAAATTCTTGAATAGTATGAGAGCATTCTGCATATGCAAGCATGCACCAGACATGCATACTTCCGTCACAACAGGTACAAATTCACGCACATGCACGCTCCACACGTTTGAAAAAGCAAACAAGACGCAGTTGCAAACTGTGGCTTACCGTGGACTTGGAAGGTGAAGTTTCCAGAGTATACAGGATCTCTGTAGTAGCACCTGTACATGCGATTGTCATCCTCCATCTGCACTTAAAACATCAGTGTAGATCTTCCAGTCATCTGACACAGACCTGATGCAGCAGGAGTCTCATCCTCTGGTGTCAGGCCAGGCCGAAGTGGAGTCCAGGTGGTCTCCAAGGAGACGTGTTTCTTCTCCCATGTCCAGTTGCCAAAAGCGGGTTTGCCTACGTTGCCAGAACACATCAGCACCACACCGTCATCCACGAGGTAGGAGGTCATGTTGGGTCTGACCTTCATCCCGATGTTGCTGGGGTCACCTGCAAAGGAAAAGGTCAGAGGTCAAGCTCCATCTTTGTGGATGGTCAAGTGTAGAGTGAAGAAGCTTGGTCAGCATTCCTACGAGAGACTGCCACGTGATACACTTTTACTTTCCGAGTTACAAAGCTCAGCCAGCAGCGGCCATATACCCAGCACCCAGGCTGACTTTGTAACTGGATCTGAATGCGTCCACTTGGATGAAATGCAGGCTGCAGTGAGTGAACAGAGCCACATCTTCGTGATTTCCGCACACGGGTCGGGCATACCCTGACCTGACACACTCCCTGGTAGTCTCTCTGGCTGCTTGGTATTGCCTCAGGCTGGGCTACAACAGTAGGCCTTGACAGCGCCGTAGCCAGGTGTTTCAGATGACATGTGGGTTATCAAGCAGTTCTACACATGTACTGTTCTCTGTTGGCCTCAACATGAGCTTCGACAGACGGATTCCTGTAGTGGTAATGCCTTTAGTAAAATAAATGACAAGGAACCCCAGTTGCTGAAGATGTAGGCAACGTTTCACTGTGGATTGCATTCCTTACTATTTTCATTACTTTGTGCCGTTCCTGGTTACAAGTAAATGTCCCCTATCTTTGAAATAAATTATTTATATCCACAAGGAATAGCACATGCCCTTATTCGAAATAGCGTTGGCCACTTTCTACATAAAACAAAAACATTTACAAAGCATTATACGGCAGTGTAGGTCCACGTCCCTCACTGAGTCAGATGCAGAACCTTGGAAACACAAGTGACATGTTTTTCCAAGAGTTCAATGTCTGCCAAACCAGCGCAAACCATTTAAACACTGAACAAACAAATGAATTTAATTGTTTGAGCAAAATTCCACGACAGCTTTTGGAACGCATGGCTACCTGATACTCACTGACTGATTCCAGCGTTCGGCTGGTCCTCGGTAATCCAGATTTTTTTTCAGAGCTGAATTCACATGAATATTCTCCCTGGTCACTGCAGGTGATGGAATCATTGAAGATGATGGCAAGATGAGATCCTGTAGCAGGTGTCGTTGATCCTGCAACTGTGGCTCTCTGCTGGATGCTTGAGTCAATATATGTTACATTAAACTTATCTAAAAAAGCAAGATAAATGGTACTGGGACTCTTGAAAATTATAATTGAATAGACTCTGTCATCTGAGGCGGCGTCTGTGTCACATCTAATTGTCAAGGTGGAGGTCTTCCCATCGATGATGGGGTTGGGTATCATCGAGAGTCGGAATCCCTCCGCTGAAACGAGACCAATTCGCTATTTTACGTCTGACACAACACATTTAAGAACAGGGAAACACATATACACACATGCACACAAACTCTCTCTCTCTCTTTCTCTCTCTCTCTCTCTCTCTCTCTCTCTCTCTCTCTCTCTCTCTCTCTCTCTAACTCTCTCACTCACTCGTTCAGTCTGTAATGCGGTGGAAGACGAGAAGCTTGTTCTCTTTGTTGTTAT
>JAWQFJ010016179.1:12500-13676 GCA_034096865.1 Theodoxus fluviatilis
TGCATTTATGCATGTATGCGTGCGAGTGTGTGCATTTGTGCGAATGCATGTGTGAGAATGCATGTATGTGAATGTGCATGTGTGTGTGCATGTGTGTGCATGTGTGTGCATGTGTGTGCATGTGTGTGCATGTGTGTGCATGTGTGTGTGTATGCGCTTGTGTGTATGTGAATATGTGTATTGCCCGCGAGCGTGCACATCGTTCGCACCAGAGCTGGGCAAGCTATTTCAGGCAGCCAATCACTCTACACCGCACATCAACGGGCCACAGAAAATAAATGACCTTTCCTGGTGTGATGGCGCTCTCACTTCACCCCTCCAATGGCCGGCTTCAGGCCTCTGTCGCTGCATGAGATGGCCAGACTCCCCTCGGTCACCGACACCATTTCCTGGCGACAAAGGACAGCCTCGATCTCATCCACGCTAAGGAGGTTTTATGGCCTCCATGCGATGGGGAAGGAAGGAAGGAAGAACGAATGAAAGGAACGAACGATGGAGGGAATGAAAGAAGCTTTCCAGCTTTTCAGACGTTGTACTTTACTCAAGGCTATTGATAACGAAAACCACCACGGCGGGTTTGCGTAAGAACCTGATGCGTCTCGATTTTCTTCGTTATTCCATTTTTCTCTTATCGCATGGGGAGGTGCGGGGGTCTATTCTTACCCCCAGCCCACATGGGGCGTGAGGAAAGGATGGGCGGGGGCTGCAAAGGCTCACTTTGAGCAGAGAACTGTTGTATGGACGAGCGTAAAGGCCGCTGAACACGTCGATTCCACACGTTCCACACTGATGCTCTAAACACGACGCTTCGTGTACAGTGTTCATCGCTTGCCACACGTGTGTAGTAAGCAACATTGCCAAACCGCGCAGCCGCATGTGATTCAAGTTTGGTTTCAAGTTTTGGTGCCAGGCCCATAAAATCAAGGCACAATTTATTAATTACCCTTGGGGGCATGTAGAATATTAACAACAAAACCAACTATAACATACATAATTGAATTAAAAAGCACACACCAAAAAAACCGGGAAAAGAAACGTATAATGAGGAAAAATGCATATGGAGGAAAAATGCAACTCAATACACGCAACATAAGCATTGAAGTTATGGCTTAGAGAATTTTTACAAATAGTATTCAGGAATTCAACTAGTTTTGATAGTACCTTCTTCTTTCTGCT
>JAWQFJ010016185.1:15000-42500 GCA_034096865.1 Theodoxus fluviatilis
GTATTCTTTCCAACACAATTTAACATGATTTAACACCACAAGAGCACAATATAACATTAAACAACCTAATTTATTAAAAATAACAATAAATGTATTATCAAATTAAAGAGAAATTATCATGACTGGTGATACAAAACAATACAATTACAATACAATTCATTACTCTTTGGATGAAAGTTTATTATGCTTCAGACAGGCCAGTTTTAAAGGCATTAAGCACTAACTTAACTGCACATATATGATCACATCTACAAAATGTAGTAGCAATTAAAGCAAACAGTAAAACATGAACAGTGCAAGTCTTCCACTTTTCAAACTGCAATTGCATATTCACTAACGTTTAAACAGCATTCTTGGGATACAGGGGCCTTTAACAGTCCCTGTAGTTCCCACTAAGGAATATAGGCCTTGACAGCAATTTCAGCTAGTCATATGATTTATTCAAGCAAATTCTTCCAAAAACCGTATATAGAAGTAAACTGGGCAAAGAGAATGATGTGGGGAAAAGGGGAAAGGGAAGAGGGGAAAGGGAAGAGGGGGAAAGGGAAGAAGGGGAAAGGGAAGAGGGGGAAAGGGAAGAGGGGGAAAGGGAAGAGGGGGAAAGGGAAGAGGGGGAAAGGGAAGAGGGGGAAAGGGAAGAGGGGGAAAGGGAAGAGGGGGAAAGGGAAGAAGGGGAAAGGGAAGAGGGGGAAAGGGAAGAGGGGGAAAGGGAAGAGGGGGAAAGGGAAGAGGGGGAAAGGGAAGAGGGGTAAAGGGAAGAGGGGGAAAGGGAAGAGGGGGAAAGGGAAGAGGGGGAAAGGGAAGAGGGGGAAAGGGAAGAGGGGGAAAGGGAAGAAGGGAAAAGGGAAGAGGGGGAAAGGGAAGAAGGGAAAAGGGAAGAGGGGGAAAGGGAAGAGGGGGAAAGGGAAGAAGGGGGAAAGGGAAGAAGGGAAAAGGGAAGAGGGGGAAAAGGAAGAGGGGGAAAAGGAAGAGGGGGAAAGGGAAGAGGGGGGCAAGGGAGGGGGGGGGGGATAGCAATGGAGGGCCCCTAGGGGAGTGTCCAGATGGGGGGAGGGGGGAGCCTAGTAGCATGGAGGGGTGGGGTGGGGGAATGGATATGCAGTAGAACACTCTTATAACAAACACGCTTTAAACAAATTATCGTATATTTATAATTATAATAAACACTTTCATTTGCCGTGATTTCATATCTCTTTCATTCTATTACTATGACAGCTGAGGGATATAAAGAAATACTGTTATAAAGAATGTTTTTGCCTGGGCTTGTTAAGTTATATCAGTGTTCTACTGTAGAAAGAGTCTAGATGGTAGGAGAGGGGTGGGGTGGTTGGGGGTGGGTGGGAGCGGGGGCTGAGTTGTGGGAGAATATGGGAAGGAGAAGAAGGAAGATGAAATTCACCCTCACATCAATTTGGCGCTTCATCACTGTCATGAAGGGATGCATCTTGTTGGGGTTGGAGTGCTGCCACAAAGTTGCAGTTGTAATCAGATCATGAGGTACCTGAAGAATCAAAACATGAGTTGCAAGTGCACAAATACTACAAATACAGATCTATAATGGAGCAGGCCCCGTCAGCCCAGCAGCCAGAGGTTCCAGCTGATGAGGGAAGCATTAAGCTGCTCCAGCTCTGTGTTACACCTGGGTGCATACATGACTCTGTGGCAGATTGTCATGATGCAGATTGCAGATTACTATGCATCAATGATCAAGAAAAGATGCAAGTGTGGCTACTTTTAGTTTTACATTCCGTGCATAAATTTTCTTCAAAGTTTGCAAACTTCGTGATGATACATTTTTCTTCTTCTTCTTGGCATTACAAAATTATGAACACCTGCTGCTCTGTTTAGAACCAGGTCCATCTGAATAGTCATTCCTGATGCTTTCATTTATGTCTGCAAATATTGTAAGGTGCACAATACATCCTTCAAGGTATGAATCCTGTCCATTGTGTAAGTCCAAAGACATTCTCATTGGTTCATAGGGAAACATTCCACTCTTCCCTTTGGATTCTTTAAGCTGGACGGGTAATACTGCACATTTTCTAAAAACTGGTTGACATACTTGTAAATCAATAGTGTTGAGAGCTTTCTTTAACTTGTTCAAGAGTGTATTTAACTCTAGCCGTTCTTTCATTTCATAGACTGACTGAGTAATCCATCAACCTCTCTTTTTTACAATCCCAAATAAATACACATGCAAACGTTACCAATATTTCCATCTCATGCTCTTTGGGTGCATTCTTCACTTATCCCTGGCTTGCAATAAAATCAGCTACACTGATTTGATTAACCAACGTTATACACTAATTTGATATTTTCAAGCGCCGACAGCTGATGATTCGATACTCTCGCATACGAGTGAAACCGAGGCGAAAATCCGTCGACGTAGAACTAAAAGGAAACTATAAACGGCCACTTATCCCATTAGAAACGTCATTCATGAAGCAAGTTCATTCAGAGACAAAATATAAAAGCTACTAAAAAAAGCATGACAACATCATCATTTACGGTTGTTCCCCTGATATCAGATATGCCAATATTTCATCTTCTCACAAGCAACACTCTAAAATTAGTATTAACCACAAAATAAATACGGATCGAGTGACAGCTATCGAAGAGGTGGCGCCAATTATCAGCCCGACCATACGTGAAACTTACGAACGAAGGCACACACTAGTTATCCAGTTAAATAACGGGGTAGCTCCTCTCAGAGAATCATAATAACATTTACAAAACGTCAGCGACTAGTTATCAAGTACGACAGACGCATTTGTTGATGTTTCCGTACTCAACCGGAAGTCGTGGTCGAGATGAATGCTGTCGCAACAGAAGTTTAACACCGCAAAATGAGAAGTTACTTATCATTTTGTGTCGAATCAAATGAAATTGCTTCTTCATTTACGAGCTGACTTGTTTAAAATTTGAGGTATGATTTTTGTTTACGTACTTGTTTACGCTAGTGCTGTACAACTTTCGGCAAGATGGCAGCGTGCAAGGAGCGTATCATTCTGCAGAGTGATTGGGATGAAGCACTAAGGTCTGTATCATGCTTAACATAACTGCATTATGACTGGCACTGTTTCACTGTGCCCAGCAACTGTTCTAATTGTTTTCCTTCATTTTGCAGGGAGGACAATGGAAGATCCTGGGTGATGTTCAAGAAAGGGGGAGGTGAGTGAGTGTAAACAAGGCAGACGAAACTGTCGAAAGCAGTTATTTGTTCTTATCAGCAAAAGAAAAGTATGCATCGACTACAAACCTCATTTACAAGTAGGAAAGATATGTCCTGAATGAACGCTGCCAGACTGTCTCACATGCTCTAAATATGACAGACAGACGGATGGACACAAAAATATGGACGGAGGCACTGACGGTTAGAAGATGCTCGCGTGCGCGCGCCGGCACGCATGTGCACACACTCTCACACACATGCATGTGCACACACTCTCACTGTTACGCAGCTCGACTTGCTCGTTTACTTTCAGTGATAAGTCTAGGGGAAACACACACACACACACACACACACACACACACACACACACACACACAGCCGAGCTGGCAACACTATCTCACAGTTATTCTATCAAAACGATGGAACACGACAGAATGAACGGTGAGGACACACGTCAAAATTAAATCACTTTAATTTAATTTTGAATAACAATTAAGCAACGAATAATTAAAGATTACTAATGATAATGGAAAAATAATATCTAGCTTTCTAGGGCTTGCCAACCATAACTGTACTTAACTGACTTCGAAGACTGTCTGACGAAAACATGTGGTTTCTGAAAAATGGAGTGGCCAATTTGGTTTCACAACTAGTCCGCTTTCACGAAGGCAACCCCACCTTCGGGTCGACAGAAGCAGCAGCATGAATATTGTGGACAAGGGGGAGAGGGGGGAGGGGGTGGCAGCACGGGATAAAGGGGGGGGGGGGGTTCAGAGAGAGCTCAAAACGATGAAACTTGTTCCTGGCTGTCTCATTGTCTTGCGGCCATGTGGAAACGAGCTCCCTCACTCTGCCGACACGTGGCTAAGCTGTCGAGTGGAGATGGAAGAAAACTCGTTCCTCAAACTGGGATGAAAGGCGAAACGTCCAGACGCGTGGAATTGGAAGGAATGCTCGCTCTTGCAATCTCGTAGTGACGCCTTCGAGTGAAGGTGGAGGAAAACTTGCTCCTCAAACAAGGCAGAGGGAGAGACTCTCGCATACACGTGGCGATGGAAAAACGCAGGTGGGCAGACAGCACAACTCGTCCTGTAGAGGCTGACGCTTGCAACCCATGGTAGCGGAGTAAAACGCTGGCTTCTCAAACGGGATAGAGAAGAGAATCTGTATCTCAGACGGTGATGAGCAAACTCAGACGTCCAGCACTTAAAACTACGAGCAGAGAGATGTCCTGCACTCGAGACCTGAGAGTGAGGACGGGCGCTTTTCATACATGGGCTCACTTGTGGTATAATCGTATTCCGCGTGCGTCCAGCTGGCTGCGAGGGGGCGTTTTATACTGCAAACAATAACGTCAGGGGTTTATCATCCAATGAAAACGTTCGGGTCTCGCCCGCTCTACCCCACAATCCAATCACATGGTCTTCTACTCCGCTCTAAATTAGCCTGCATTAATGTTTGCGTTGATAGGATAGATGGATAGCGTCCCACAGCCCAGCAATCTTTCTCGGCCACGCTAGTCACCAGGCACAAATTCACCAATATACCTCAAAGCATATGCAAGACAAGCTATGGTGTTTCAAGTCGCTCACCTCCCATAAAATGCGTATAAAAACAAAATAGGCCAATTCTGAATTCAACCCTCAAACGCACAGTGCAAAACACTGGTTTGGCAAGCCCCAAACAACATGACTCTAACGTTACTATTTTTAGAATAGTTGGCAGCCACACTAATTTGCATACCACAGGTTAGTAGATACAATGGGGGGGGGATCTTGTCACACTTACACACATATGCATGTGCACACACTCTCACACACTTGCACGGACACACACGCACGCATACACATTCTCACGCTTGTGTGTGTATACGGCACACAAATCACACACTTGCACAAACACTGCACAGACATGCAAACTCGCACGCTCACACACACACACATGCATGCATGCATGAATACACGCGGAGTTGCATTTCCATGGTTTTAATGTATGGAAAATATTTATAAGTCCCAGGATACAAAGGACACTACACTCCCACAGTGCTGATGAAAACTTGAGCCGACAGTGCACATGCATTTATGTGTACACGCATGTGCCTGCTCTTGTGTTGCCAGTGGAAGAGCCGACAGTGCACATGCATTTATGTGTACACGTATGTACCTGCTCTTGTGTTGCCAGTGGAAGAGCCAGGAGTGCACATGCATTTATGTGTACATGTATGTGCCTGCTCTTGTGTTGCCAGTGGAAGAGCCAGGAGTGCATGGAGAGCTCTCCACCCAGGGCATTTCTCAGAGTGGCCTCCCCTATGTTACTGTCACCCCTGGCTTCAACATCTCCAGCATCACCAAGGTAATCATTGTTTACACGTTTGGTTTCATGGGTCACCTCTGTCACAGCCTACCTTTGGTTGTGTGACCAAATAAGGGGTGTGCAGAAAACAAAAGCCCAAGAGGGAATTGTTGAAACAAGACAGGAATGAGGGTGGGGAACTGGAGTGGGCTTGTAGGATTTGCAAACAGGGGGGTTGGGGTTGGGGTAAAGGAAGGGGGGTATTAGGGAATAATGGATGGGTGCATGAACTTTCAGGAAATAGAGAAGTGGGGAGGAAGGAAGGGAGGTTACTCCAACTAGCTTCCAAGATCATGCGAGTTTTCTTCAGGAAGAGATGTTAAGGGAGAAGTAGTTGACTTGAAGGACGGCCCAACCACAAGTTAAGCAGCTAGTACAGTGTCTCTATAGTGACAGTATGGTTCTTAGAGGGAGGGAGTGCTCTACTTTCTCATCCGTCCATGAACTTTATGAGAATAATAATTTTTGTAGTTATTCTTCACTGTCTGAATTCTTTTTTTCACTCTTACTCTTTCACTATACCTTTGTGTATAGTCTGTATGTTATACCAAATGCCAGGAAGTGTATCTTTAGACTATTTTGCTGGTTTTAGGTACTTAGTTATCTCTACTTATTTTTCAAGGGGCAGTTGTGTGTGTACTTGTGCATGTGTGTGTGTGTGTGTGTGTGTGTGTGTGTGTGTGCAGGTCTGATAAACAAAAATCATCATGTGACTGTTCAAGCAGCATTGAAATACTGGAGGTATTTCAAATTGTGCATTTCCTTTTTTCTTTTTTCTTTTTTAATCTGTGCACAAATCAGGCTATAATTCTTATATTTTCATTTACAGTATCTGTGCAAAGTGATCTGTTAGCTTTTTGATTGAAGTGCAAAACGTTTTCCACGCTTGAATCTTTCAGAAAAGTGTGGTGGTCAGCTACCAGCACGAAGGACTGACACTCTCAAGGAAGTTTGTAGCCCCACTACGCACTTTCTACGCCATCCACCAACCCAAGAAAACTGTAAGAGTGCTTTTTGACAGGGGAACAGACCTGGGGTTCTCTCTAAGTGGCAGCACTGTTCAGGGGGTGGGGTGATTTTGATCAGCAGTTTTATCACATGCAGGCCGCAATAGAATGAATATATGCATTAGGCAGCTTTTACACATAGATTAAAAATATTTGAAGTCTAGGTGGCTTCTGTATCATCATAATGTAAATCCGGGTGAAATAATTCTTGGGGTCCGAGTTGACATTTGATATCATGAGTTCCCAGTTTTTATACACAATTATATTTCTTTTCTTTCAAATTGTCTTTGTCAGTCTTACAAAGCAACACCCAAGTCGTTTTGTCACACCATGGCTGCCTCTGGCATTTTTCCCGTACCTAAAATCTCTCCTCGTTGGTTTGGCTGCTCGGAGTAAACAACCCGTAATTCATAAACTGCTGAATCAATATCAATGTCGATGGAACCAACCAATTCAATCAGATCATCCCCCTGTGGATTCGGGGTAAGAATTGACCCACTGCGTCTCCCTACGAGATTCGTAAGAGGCGAATGACTAGGGACACCGTGACTTGATCTGCGTTTACTCTCAACTGCTCTCGTGATTTTCATGCTTAGTGGCCTTACATAGCCTTCAAAGGCTGATAGGCTGTAAAACACCATCCATCCATCCATCCATCCATCCATCCATCCATCCATCCATCCATCCATCCATCCATCCATCCATCCCCCTTTGGGTTGGGGATGAGAAGAGATACACTGCAGCTCTCTATGTGATTGGTAAGAGGTGAATGACAAGGGAAATTCTTACTTGATGTGCTCTTACTGTAACCTGTTCTGGTGATTTTCGTGATCAGTGGCCTTACATAGCCTACCAAAGCTGATAGGACGTCACACCCCATTCATCACTCCTCTCTCTCATTTCTTGAATCTTAGATAGAGAGGCATTTGGTCACGCCACTGTGACATATTCATCCACACAAGGGAGTATGACACATATGGAGACATATTCTGATGAAATCTGCCATGTGTATTTGGATTCTGTGACAGGTGAACTGTCTGGACGTCACGACAGGCGGGCTTGGCATCTCGGCCGACTCGGAGCTCAACTTGAGGATATGGCAGACAGACACAGGGGAAGTCAGGGTAAGTATGTAGCTTTAGAGGGTGAGTATGTAGCTTTAGAGGGTGAGTATGTAGCTTTAGAGGGTGAGTATGTAGCTTTAGAGGGTGAGTATGTAGCTTTAGAGGGTGAGTATGTAGCTTTAGAGGGTGAGTATGTAGCTTTAGAGGGTGAGTATGTAGCTTTAGAGGGTGAGTATGTAGCTTTAGAGGGTGAGTATGTAGCTTTAGAGGGTGAGTATGTAACTTTAGAGGGTGAGCATGTAGCTTTAGAGGGTAAGTATGTAGCTTTAGAGGGTGAGCATGTAGCTTTAGAGGGTAAGTATGTAGCTTTAGAGGGTGAGTATGTAGCTTTAGAGGGTGAGTATGTAGCTTTAGAGGGTGAGCATGTAGCTTTAGAGGGTAAGTATGTAGCTTTAGAGGGTGAGCATGTAGCTTTAGAGGGTGAGCATGTAGCTCTGGATGCTGTGCTGGGTCCATACAAGAAAACATTGGGATGTATGGGTTGTCATGCCGGTCCTTCTGACGGATTGCACTTCCTATCTGAAACGGAAGTAGTGCAATTTTAAGTGCCTGAATCTATGTTCATACTGCAATGAACAAATGTAATTTCATTTGTAAGCCACAAATGTAATTTTGATGTAGCCCTTTTCCAGCTGTGTTTGAGTGCTCTCTTTCAGTTTATTCTTATCTGTAGTCTATCTGTTGCTGCCAAAGGGTATATAAATGATCTGAAGTTATCTTTCTTCTGTTCTTCACACAAGCCCACCTCCTGCATCCCCCTAAACACATACACACACACACACACATACACACACACGCACACACACACACACACACACACACGCACACACACACACACAATCACACACACACACACACACATACACAAAAACACACATAACGCATACACACACACTCACACGCAAACACACAAACACACACACTCACACACAAACACACAATCACACACACAAACACACAAACACACACACAAACACACACACACATGCACACATACACACACACACACACACAATATCACACAAACACACACACATACACAAAAACACACACATACACACACAAACATACACACACACAAACACACACGCAAACACACACACACACACACACACACAGAAACACACACACACACACACACACACAGAAACACACACACACACACACAAACGCACACACAAACACACACACAAACACACACACAAACACTCTCTCTCTCTCTCTCTCTCTCTCTCTCTCTCTCTCTCTCTCTCTCTCTCTCTCTCTCTCTCAAAAGAAACACTAAACATGGAAGCTCTGTTCTTGCAGAGGGAGCTGAAAGGACACATGGGGGAGGTGACAACTTGTAAGTTTTTCCCTTCGGGCATCGTGGCCCTGTCCTCAGGCATGGACATGATGGTGAAGATCTGGTCTGCAGAGACGGGAGAGTGTGCGGCCACCCTGGCTGGACACACACAGAGTGAGTACAGTTTGTATATGTGAACTATGATGCAGCACTGTGCTGTTTGTGCTACTTGACCCTATGATGTTTGAGGCCCGGGGAGGTGGAGAAGGCAGTTGCAGTTGGTGTTTGGATGAGGAAGAAACTGCAATAAGTGAGGCAGGTGTGAGCATTTATGTTGAGGGGGATGTTGTCACTGGTTTCCCTTGCCCACTGAAGCGGTGTACACCTTGATCTCCATGCATCACAGTTGCCAGGTGAATGTGATGAGTAACTTCAGAGGCAGAATAATACCGGACAGGGAGGGGATGGGGGTGGTTGATGACATGTATGGGACTGGAGGCGGATAATGGTTGCTTTGTTTTTCGTTTGAAACCCTTTTTTTAAATATGATTATATGTTTCACTGTTGTAACAACCGAGAGGGAGCTAAGAGGGGAGATAACTTGAGAGTTGTCTCCCTTGTGCTACCATTCCATCATGACAACACTGATAAATTCTCGAAATATTTCCTTCTCCTCTGCACAAACCGAAGACCCGTGACTTGCTGCATTGCTTTAGCTGTGCTGGACACTGCCGTTGTGGAGAAAGGGAGGAATATCGTCACCTGTGGCAATGACGGAACTGCCAAGCTGTGGGATGTTGGGAAGCAGGCGTGTCTGTACACCTTTGCCGAGGTGGGTGGTCCTCTCAATGCCTGTGCCCTGGCCCCCATCAACAACTCCATAGATCTTGGAGCTCCAGGAATCCCCCCAAGTAAGCGTGTGCTGCCCTTTCCTGTCAAAGTCTTGGGGGTTTTTGTTTCCTCATAGGATGAACTCAAGAGTATCAGACTTTTCTGTTTGTTCAGTGAAAGGTTGTGCACATTTGTTTTAGCTCTTGTGTTTTCTGTTATAGACTAATACATTTTTTTGTTTCCAATTTGTATAAAAGAAGAAGCAGATAAGTAGATGAAATGTTGATTGCAATTTGATGAGGTCAACTGGTTCTTTACCCTATATGTCATTTCACATTCATAATTTATCTACTTTCCCCACAACTACCCTACATATTTGCGTCTTGATGTTTCTGAGGGCATCTCTACTTGACAATTTATTCCTAGTCAGTTGTTTCAGTTTATGTCCACCACAAATGCAGCAACAAATGGATTTTCTTTCTGAGGCGAACATTTAGCACCGGTAGTCATCATAACAAATGGATTGTCACAGAAGAGTGTTGAAAACCATATTACTAGTAATGTCATGCCAAGGCAATCCACTCAATCCAATGTTCGTGGTCTTTTTGCTGTTGACAGCTGACAGAGAGGTGCTGACAGAGGGCAAGATGCTGCTGCTGGCCTGTGAGAACGCCACCCTGCAGGGCTTTGGGCTGCAGAGCAGGAAGAAGGTGAGAGAGAGTGCTTGGGGTGGAGGGTCTGGACTGCGGTGCTGCGCAGTGGAGGCAGGGACAGTAACACTACTGGGCAATGAGGTCCACTTGTGTTTGTTGCTAGAGTGTGGATGCATGTGGAATCATATCATCAGATGCATGCTGTGGTGTCTTAAGATACAAATAAAAAGTGATCTGTTTTCAAAATGAGAAGATGCGTTTGCATCAACTTCTTCTTTGCCATGGGACTAAACTAGAGGTGGATTTCAGAAGCAACCAGAAAAAATCATTTGCAGGACAAGTGGTGCTTTTTGTTTTGAAAGGTATCAAAAACTTTTAGAGAAGAGCCTGCATGGACAGGTTCATGTTGGAGAAAGCCTTTGGGGTATCTCTTAACATTTTGAAAATACCTTTCGAAACAAAACATGCCTCTATCCTGCGAATGATGCTTTTGTGATTGCTTCTGCACAACCCATCTGTGTTCACCTCTCAGAATATCCCTTTGTATGCCTAGAGCCTACGTAGATCAGCCCTTTCTTTTGATGTCATCAGAGTACACGCTGCTGCTAAGCCACATATTGTACTCTGACAAAGTCAGATAGTCAAGCTGGTCCCTTCCCCAGGCACTGCAGCATGTAAAGGGGGTTTTGATTATTACTTGCACTTGCATTATTTCATCCTGATAAGTTTACATTTTGTACATTGCCAAGGTCTAGAGGCTCACAAACACTTTCTTTGAGCCTAGTTTTTTTTTTCCCTCAGTGCACTACATTTGCTAAGAATATTTCAAAGAAAGAACATGGAATTAATATTGCAACTTCATGCCGCAGAGAGATGACAGACAGATGGCATGAATGCTCTCAAGAGATGTGCACTGCAAGTGAAAATAACCCGACAGATGCTGATTTTGTGTCAGAATGTGCAGATCTTTGTTTCTTGATGGGACTCGCATTTCTGTGTGTGAGATGGTATGTCCCACTGATGTCATATGGGAATTTTCAGGTCTTTGAGCTCCAGTGCCAGGATGCTGTCAACTGCTGCTGCTTCCTGTCGGACGTCCAGGCAGTCTGTGGAACCCAGGGTGGTCACATCACCGTGGTGGACATCCGCAACATCAGGTAATCAGAGCTAACGTCTGTCAACTGCTTCGAAACATTTTTGACTCACATGCGAAGCAAAAGTGAGTCTATGTACTGAGCCGTGTCGTCCGTCCGTCCGTCCGTCCGGGCGTAAAAAACTTAAACGTTGGATTTTTCTCGGAGACTATTAAGTCTATCAACACCAAATGTGGCATGATGGTGTATGATGACAAGGTCTCAAAAAACATACATAGTGACTTGACCTTGCTTCAAGGTCAAGGTCACAGGAGCCATAAATGTGGTCTCAAAAACAGTCATTTTTCACATTTTCCCAATTTTCTCCTACGTTATTGAGAATGGCGACCTTAGCTACAAGTGGTATATAGGTCACAGCAAGCCCTATCTTTTGATACCAGTTTGGTTGACCTTGCTTCAAGGTCAAGGTCACAGGAGCTCTTCAAAGTTGGATTGTATACATATTTTGAAGTGACCTTGACCCTGAACTATGGAAGATAACTGTTTCAAACTTAATAATTATGTGGGGCACATGTTATACTTTCATCATGAGACACATTTGTTCACATATCATCAAGGTCAAGGTCACTTTGACCCTTATGAAATGTGACCAAAATGGGGTAGTGAACCACTAAAAGTGACTATATCTCATGGTAGAAAGTGCCAATAAGCACCATTGTGCTTCCTATGTCTTGAATTAACAGCTTTGTGTTGCATGACCTTGGATGACCTTGACCTTGGGTCAAGGTCACGAGTATTTTGGTAGGGAAAATGTGTAAAGCATTTCTTTGTGTATGATGTCATTGGTATGTTTAGTTGTTTGACCTTGACCTTGAAGGTCACCTGAAGGTCAAGGTCATATAAATGTCAAGGTCAAGCATGTGATTCGTATGGGCTTTGCCCTTCTTGTTTCTTATACAAATGGCTATTGCTCCCAACTGTAGATAATTACTGTGGATGCTGTCTACAGATCTAGCCTGACAAGGTGGAGTTACAAGTGAGGCACATGAAAATGCATGTTCCTGGCACCTTGTTGCAGTGGGAGGTCACAGGCATATACAATGAGGGATGCTTAACCATGCCTCTATGTCCAAGTCATTTTCATTGTCCCTGTCTGGAGAGGACAGGTTTCTTATTGCAGTTCTTTTGTTTGATCTGGAGAGTGTCTTGTCATCATAGCTTTTTGTTATGGGAAAAGTTAACAGCTAATGATGCAGTACCTTCTATGGCAACATTTCCATTATGTGTCGGTCAACACTCTTCATTTACTTCTTCTTCAATCCAATGGAGAAAGCATAGAGGGACACGGAGTGTGATGGCACAATGGCTCCACTTGCAGAGTTCCTGTGAAGGAGTGGAAGGAGTTGAGGTCTGCCATTTTGTCTCTGCTGCCCTACAAGCAGGGATTCTTCGTTGGCACCGGTAGGTACTGCTTGCTCTGCATTGGTTGTGTTGGGCTCTAGTGTGAAGTCTTCTGTGAGGTTTTGTGTGAACTCATGTATGAAGTCTAGTATTAAGTCTAGTGTGAACTGTTGTGTGAACTGTTGTGTGAAGTCTTATGTGAACTGTTGTGTGAGCTCTTGTGTTAACTTTTGTGTGAACTTTTGTGTGAACTGTTGTGTGAACTGTTGTGTGAACTGTTGTGTGAGCTCTTGTGTGAGCTCTTGTTTGAAGTCTTGTGTGAGCTTTTGCATGAATTTTTGCATGAATTCTTGTGTGAACTTGTCTGAAATCTTGTGTGAGCTCTAGTGTGAACTGTAGTGTGAACTCTTGTGTGAAATCTTATGTGAGCTCTTGTGTGAACTCTTGTGTGAACTCTTGTGAGGACTCTTGTGTGAACTCTTGTGTGAGCTCTTGTGTGAACTCTTGTGAGGACTCTTGTGAGGACTCTTGTGTGAACTCTTGTGTGAGCTCTTGTGTGAGCTCTTGTGTGAACTCTTGTGTGAACTCTTGTGTGAACTCTTGTGTGAACTTGTGTGAGCTCTTGTGTGAACTCTTGTGTGAACTCTTGTGTGAACTTGTGTGAACTCTTGTGTGAACTTGTGTGAACTCTTGTGAGGACTCTTGTGTGAACTCTAGTGTGAATGTGGAAGAAATTCACTCTAGTAAGGAGTGTGAGACACCCTTTGCAATTTAGAAATTAGTATTGATTATGTTCACCCTGGAATCATTTATGAGTTCCATTTTCTTTAATTTCTTTGTTCTATAATTGATAAATGTTAAGCAGCTGTTGGGAGAGGCATAATGGTGAAAGAGGATACTATTGAATGAAAAACCCTGCTCTGCAAATGTAGAGGGTGACAAAAGAAGCATTGGGGAAATAGGGAATGGGATAAAGCAAAATTCAAACCTTACCCTCCCGCTATTGAGAACAACCAATGTTTGCATTTCCTCAGGACCACAGAACCACGTCGTAGCCTTGACTGCGACAGACCACTTCACTGCAGTTATTTAAATTTAAATTCCTGTGTACAGGGGACGGCTCTTGCTTCCTGGTGGATGAGCTGATGGAGACTCCCGTGGAGCTGACAGGGGCGGAGATAGACCCAGTGAAGAAGATGGCCTGTGATGGCAGCCACCTCTACACGTGCTGTCGCGATGGCGCCATCCGCGTCTACAACCTGGCCATCGTCTGACCTCCTGCCTCAGTGTAAACTTTACCTCAGTTCTCCTGCAAGAGTGAAAGGTGCATCTCCTCTGCCTGATGTTTGTATGAGAATGGTGGGATGTGATGTATCAGTACATCCCCGTCTCAGTTTGTGCATGACCGGCCTCACAATTTTGTCTGGCTGTTTTTAGATTTTCCTTTGTTGTAAAGTGGATCGAGTTTCTCCACTTTTGAATGTAGAAAATTTATAGTGAGAATCGTTGCACAGAATAAGAATGTAATCTGACATATTTTCTTTCTCGCAAGTAATGATAACTGACGACATTACTGGAAATCCTTTTGGCTTGTCAAATATCATTTTCATGATTTACTCTTATTGTACTGTTTTTAGTGTTTTCATAGGGGTTATTTTGCCAGACACCCAGAACTATGAAACTGTCAGTGCCAACTCTTTATTCTGACTAGCATACATCAGTGCTTTTCATGGAATCCTGACTATCACATGAAAACTAGTTTGTCATGGTTTTGTTTGCTGTGTACAAGGAAAAGGTCATGCAAACTGGCTGCACACTGTTGTTATTGGCATGCATGCTTGTCTGTTATCTCATCACACTACATCATAGTCATCACACACAGTACATCACTTGCTGTTGGTCTCTCCAAAACCAGGCTCTCACTCTCAGCCATTGCATCTTCCATGGAGCCTTCTGTTTAATCAAAGTGAGAGTTTAGAGGAGAGTTTCTTTTGCAGGTTTTGCCAACAATGCTTAGCTACTCTGGTGACCTCCGCCAAGGTGGTTATGTTTTCCCCTTGGTTAGTTAGTTCGTTTGTTGGTTCATTATTCAGCAAAATAACTCCAAAAATTCAAAAAAGATTTTGATGAAATTTGGTGGAAGCTGATGGTTTCACCCAAGAAACAATTCAATAAATTTTGGAGGTGATATGTTATGTAGTTTTGGAATTGGAAGCTTTAAAAGAGATTTTATTGTGCATCATGAAGTTGATGATGTCAAACTATTCATTCCGCCCGAGTATGTGTTCCACACTCGGAGACTGCTAGTAGGCGCTAAAATGAAGTGAACTTTGTGGCATTAGGCCTGGCTAGCAGAACATCCTGCCAAAATTACACGGGCCATGGTAGAGAAGTCGTGGTTTTCTTGGCAGAGGTTTGCCCTCACAGACTGCTGCCTAGTTTCATTATGATTTATGTTGCTGTCTTGGTGTCAAGGAAAACAAAATCTGTGTCCCAATATCCAATTATCATCAATCCCATGATGTGATTTGAGACCGGCTTTTGGTACAGTCATTTTCACAGCATGAAATGATATATATGCAGCTGTGAATATATTATGAGTATGAGTCACTCTTCATGTCACTGATAGTGATACCACCTTGTTGGCTGGTAAGTGCAATGACATTAGCCTAGGTACATAAATGTTTTTGTCCTTGATGTTGAACTCATCTAGCAACTATGACTGAGCATGAACAATTGTGAAATTTACCATTATGTGACTCATGTGTGTGAATCACCTTTAGTATTCTGAAGTTGTTGTAATTATTGTGAATGTTGACATAGTTTTGGCAGTTCTCCAGCATTTCAGTAAATAGCATGAAGCATTTTACTGAGGTAACTAATGCTCTTGAATTTCATGCCAACACATGTTCATGTCATGTTCAAATGAAAGCTTATTTGATCACAAAGACAGTTGACAAATTATGCAATAATTTAGTATATCAGTTCTAATGCTCTCATGCTGGTGTCATGCAAGATGTAATATGAATGGAACATGCACATATGTTACGAGTGTTAAGTTGTCAAAGTGTGTTAATGCTAGCAGTTATCCAAAAGTCATCCAAATCCTGTTTTTGTTTATCATTGGTTATATATGATATCCTTGTTCGCATGGTGCTGTGATTGAAGTGATGATAACTGTTGTCTTTCCTGACATGCTTGTGACAGGGTTAAGTGACTAGTTAATGATTTTCTGCTCATTGTTATGGAGATGAGATACTTTTTTTCTTCAGATTCTGTAGTTTTGCTTCATGCTGACCTTGTAAGGATTCCTCATTAGTTCTTGCAGTAAATGTATCTATTGAACTAAACTTTATGTCTGAATCTCTGAGTGATGCAAGCTGAAATGCTGCATATTGTGAAAAGTCTGCTGTGAAAGTCACACAATTACTATAAAAATATGCCACGCTGAAAGTATGCATGCTAATAAAGGTTTTATGTACGTTTTTATCTAACAATGTCACTTGTTTATTATCCTAAAAGTATGCATGCAGGTTGCAATTAATCATTGTAGCACTGTCAAGATGTTTTTCCTGCAACTAGCTGGGCTGTTGGCAGCTCAGTTCATGTCTGGACACTTAGAATGGCCAGGATTCTATCCCCCCCCCCCCCCTCCCCTCCCCCCCTCCCCCCCCCCCATCCCCCTCGCCTCCTCTCCCCTCCCCCTCCTTTCCTCCCCCCCTCCCCCCAGAATGGCCAGGACTCTTCCCCTCCCCCCTCCCCCTCCTCTCCCCCCCCCCTCCCCCCCCCCCAGAATGGCCAGGATTCTCTCTCCTCCCCCCCCCTCCCCTCCACCCCTCCCCCCCCCCTCCCCTACCCCCTCCCCCACCCCAGAATGGCCAGGACTGTTCTCCTCCCCCTTCCCCCCCCACCAGAATGGCCAGGACTCTTCCCCCACCCACCCCCACCCCTCACCCCCACCCTCCCGCCGTTCCACCCATGGCCTGTTATCCTGTGTGTCACAGTCTGTGCAGCAGTTTTATTGGCAATGTTAATGAGGACAATTTGTTTATCCTGTGAAGTGTGCCTCTGCACACAGGCCTGTCCTGATAAGTGCTGCACCTGAATGCACAACATTGATGCACTGGTCTGTTGCTAGTGTTGGAGCCTCTTTTCCCGGTCAGCAGAGCCTGTCTTTGGCCTCCCAATGTAGTAGTGTCTGCATCACTGACTGATTGCTAGAGAGATACTGTTCCCATGAAACCTGATTGAAATGTTTGTGCTGAACACCGTAATCTAGATATTTTGACATGCTTAAAGGCTCAGAGGTTTAACGCATTGGTACTGATTCTATATTTTGCATCAGATGCAAGTTGTATTGGTCATAGGTGTGTAATGTATGTAGCTGCTTGTGCAACGAGTATGTGCAGGATGTGGAAGGTGCAAAGTAACATCTGAAAGTATGTCATTGCCTGGCATTTGATAATGCTTGTCGTGTGCAAGTCTGCATGACTCACATGCACTAGTGCGTAGAAGTGTGTCAGGACTAAGGTCACAGTGACTTAGGGGAGAGGGGGTGGGGCAGGGAGTGAGGGTGGGGCGTAGAGTGGGCTGTCAGACTGTTTTCTTTACTCAGCTGTTGCACAGAAAACTCAGGCAGATATTCCCGCCTAAGTCCTTTGTTGTCTGCAGAGGCAGTCGCTTGTCAAAACAGCCGCCATCATGCTGTGGCAAAAAAATCCATGGAGTCATTTGCCGCTGTGCAGTTTTAAATGGCATTGTCAAATGTTTTTGTACAAAACGTGGTCATGGTCTGTCTCCTTTCTTTTTACCCTGTGTTGCATCCGTGACGGCATCAGCTTTTAGTCAGAGTCGAGTGAGAGTGTGTGTGTGTGTGTGTGTGTGTGTGTGTGTGTGTGTGTGTGTGTGTGTGTGTGTTTATGCATGCATATTATGCATATATGTGTGTGCGCACGCATGCACACCTGCAGCCTAAATGTGCGTGTGTGTGTGATATGTCCTTTGTAAACACACACACACACACACACACACACACACACACACACAGCATCACCAATTTTCCTATTTTCTTCATTGTTTAGTTCAATAATGTGCGATGGGTTAGAACGCATGGTCTGGTTTTCAGCAAAGAGATGGCTAAATAGATGGGATCTCACGTTTGACTGCACAACGAAAAAAAAGCTGTTACGCAGCAAATGATAAACTTCTTCAACTGACAGAGGACTATATCGACCTGTCCATCACTCCAGCGTCTTTTGTCCGTCAGGGTCTCGGTCGAACGCGACTTGCTCACGACCCCTGTAGGGTCGAAGTCAACAATGGCGTAATAAATGTTTCACGCCTTTGTCCGACGTGCGTCGAGGCACGCGAGGTTCGCTTCGCACCGCGTTTTCCCGCCATGCACACAGTGGCAGTTTCCCACCACTAAAAATTCTGCAGAAAGGTCGGCTTGTAGAAATAGGTTGCAGTTGTCGTGACACCCTCCTCCCTGGGCGTCGGAAAGGTCACGTGACACTCTTTAGACTCGCTGACTCTTTTTTCCCGAAGCAGACGACTTTGCGTAGCCAAATATTGCGCGTGCAAAAGTGTATTCCGCCAGCAAGGTAAGAATATTTTGAACAAAATGCACCCAAAATATTTTGCAGTGACATCTTGGAGGAATTTTACAGGTTCCTCAGTGGATTTCCTGCGGTTTTACGCTCTGACTTCTGAGTTCGAAGAGAGAAAAGTGGCAAAACTGATGGAGACTGCAACAGTAACTGGGATGTGTTGTCGTTTTCACACGATCGGCATACGCTCATCCCGGAAAGTAAAGGTGATATTTTAGCTCGCGGCATGGCCCAATTTTGTCATGAAAAATTACCCGGCCTGGAGGAATGAATAAATCAGTCTTTTATTCGGGTTGTGTCTGGCGGCTTGTGCATGTGTAACAGTGCTCGTCAATTTAGTTGTTTGCATGCGGTTGAATATCTTGGCGTATAGTTGCTCTCACTGCACACTTTATGCATGCAAAAATGCAAGAATGCAAACAGTGAGAGACACGAGATGATTTTTCCTGGTCAAATATTCCTGGAAGTCGCGCAAGAGACAGATACAATAGTCAATACAATAATTAGTAACGACAATTCAGTGGCTTTTTTTTCCTGCCCGTCTGTATGTGCGCGCGTTTCCGCACATAGAAATGAATTTACCACCATGACAAAATCAAACATTTTCGGTTTTAGTTCTTTATTATTCATTCGTTAATTTTTTTCTTTCTTTCGTTTGTAGATTTAAGTAAGTCGATAAACATCGGCCATCTCGGTGATTTCATCTTCGTCTTGCACATGATTATTCTCTTTACTTGAGCACGTCGAGGCGATCAAGGTGAATTAATAATGCTGAGAACCGTGAGAACCCGTAGATCTGCGTCAGCTGACCGGTGAGGCGTCTGCTTCTTCTCTCAGCCAGATTTGTGAACAAACTCTTGTAGTTGTAAACACAACTTTTAATATCAGATTTAATGTGTGTGTGTGTGTGTGTGCGCGCGCGCACGCGTGCGTGCATGCTTGCGGGCGTGTGTGCATGTGTGCGTGCATGTGTGTTCGTATGTGTGTGTGCATGTGTGCGTGCGTGTGTGTGTGCATGTGTGCGTGTGTTGTGTGCGTTCGTGTGGTGTGTGTGTGTGTGTGTGTGTGTGTGTGTGTGTGAAGCGGGCCGGGTAACAATACTCGATAGGACAGTAATGATCTCATTTGCCTCAGGGTAGGCGATCTGTTCTTCCTAGGTCGTCGAGTTTCTCGTCGATAGAATGTCGCCACGCATGACTGGTGGAATGTTTCCGCTCTTGAAACCCCCCTCTACCGTGACGCCTGGTGATTGATTGACCGATCAATCGATACGTGAGTTTCCCCCTTCCTCTGGCCCCCCTCCCCCACAATTCACACCACCTGTGTGTTGATCGACCCTGGTGGAGTTTCTCAGAACTATTCGATCATGCAGACTGAGTTGAGGCGTCGCTGCTGTTCACGTTTGTTGGTGCATTGGTTTGGGTTGTCAGTGTGGCACTGTGCTTACCTGCCTACAAAACAATCGTTCGTGCCAGTCTCCCCAAAACCTGCCCGAAGTGATGGATTGTTGGTTTTGGTACGACCTCGAATTCTTGTTTACAAATTAGTACACAGCAACGCTACCCCCTTCCTCCTCCCTCCCTCCTCCTCCCTCCCTCCTCCTCCCTCCCTCCCACCTTCTCCCTCCCTCCTCCTCCCTCCCTACCCCTCCTTGCCTCCCTCCTCCTCCCTCCCCCCTTCTCTCTCTCTCTCTCTCTCTCTCTCTCTCTCTCTCTCTCTCTCTCTCTCTCTCTCTCTCTCTCGCATTGGACATACAGTGCTGTTAAAACTTTCTACACATAGTTTAACAGGTTGCTCATGTACGCACACACGTGTGCTTACGCTCACCAAACCGCATGCGCGCGCACTCATTAACACATACGCATCTTTGCACGCATACGTGTTCAGATTTCCTTTTCGATTATTTGCTGCAGTTTCAGATGACCTGTGGGCACATAGTCTGTGATTTTCGGCATGGCAGTGTCACAAGTGACACCGAGGCAAGAAGCCTGCCACGGAGAGTAAAAGGTCACGCCTGAATACCTCTGTGAGGGCCCACGCGGACTTGCATGCACCGCTTGCGTGGGTGTTTTCCCTCACCCAGCCTGCATGCATGTCCTGCAAGGCAGGGAAGGGTGTGTGTGTGTGTGTGTGTGTGTGTTGTGTGTGTGTGTGTGTGTGTGTGTCAGGATGTCGCCCTCGCCAGACAGGTGTTACGTGGCATAGAATCACCAGGCACGCTTCATCGCACCTCGTCCGATAAACATGCAGCCCCGCCCTGGCCTCCTTTCCCGTATCGTGTCTGCATTCCCGTCGTGCACGCTATGGTGCATAGATGTGCATGCATGCGTATGATAAGGCACGTGTGCATGGTTTTAGATTGAGTGCCAGCATGGTCGTTATAGGTAATTATATTCTCGCTGCTTGCTTGCAACCCGTCATGGCGCTGGCTGTTACTGTACAAATGCTCTGTAAATAAATGGGGTTTCCAGTAAGTTTTCTCCTCGTCTGGAGATTTCGAAGTAAAGATTACGTCTTTTACCGTGGAGCCATTCCAGTAAACTGGTTGCCATGGTTAAGAGTGCAGATGGGGATGCATTTATTGCACACTTCCAAAATTACATTAATCTCGGTTACCTGTGTTGTGAAGATTCTAGAATCTGCCCCAGTGTTGTGGGCGCAGTTGTTTTGGTATATATCGGTCAGGACATTGACCGACGCGCGAGCGAGTGAAGCTAAAATTGACTTTGTTATGTCACGTGACGTTAGTCGCGAAGGCCGCACAAGAATTGAGTATGTTCGCCCTTGTACTGGAAGTTTCTGGTATTTGAGTAAATGTATATAAGGAGCGACAGAGAGAGAGAGAGAGTAGGGGAGAGCAGCAGATACGACTGAGATAAGGTGAGAGCTTATCTTGTGTGAGAAGCGAGCCTCTGCTGTACAGTGTGCAGAGTGAAGCTGCTAGTGAGTACTACGAATTGCTGTTGGCTGATTTTCACCACTGTTTTCATCAGTGCGTGAGTAAAGTTTATCGGAAAACGACCACCAGTGTCTGTCACTTCGACTTCCAAGCGCAAGCCAGGAGAACCCCCGTACAACAGGATATTGCAAGAGAGGAGTGCAACACCTGCATATGGTGTAAACCAGCTGCCGCACTGCTATTCCCTACTCGGCCACATTATCGCCTTTTTCAGCCTCCTTCAGGCTGGAGAAAGCGCTTATCCAGGAGATGGAAGGAACTATTTTTTAAGCCGCACATTTATTCTCTGTAGAGAAAAATGATCATTTCTTCGTGGCAGACCAACATATCCTCCGTCAGAAATACCGGCGTCCCGAAGCTTGCGCCGTCTTCAGTCATGGCCTTTGTAAAAGTTTCTTCTTCGTCAATAGACGTTATTCACGCAGCGGCCATTTTGATTCGAAAACGAGACTGGGTAGGTAAATTTAATGGCGGCCAGCGTCTATGGCGAAACCGAAGGCTCATAGACACTGCTGTGTTCCTTATTGCGAGAACGATGATCGGTATGACGAGAACTCCAGACTGTCCTTTTTCAAATTCCCCACAGACAAGAAGCAGAAGAAACTGTGGATCTGGAAGATTTAGATAAGATAGACCGACAGCTGGAACCGACCACCAACCTACGCTCCTTTGTCCTTACCTTCGAAAAGTTTTCCAAATTTGAAGGCGCGGTGAGTTGCAGATAGCGTATGGAGGGAAACATCTGGATGAAAGTTGAAGGATGTGCGCGCGTGAATTGGTGTGTGGTGTCAGTTGTGTCATTTTAGCAAGCGGTGCTGGGACTGTGAGCGGGAGAAAGAAGAAAAAAAGTTTGAGACTCGTGTCGTCTGCTTGTGCTCGCGACAAGGTAGATGCGAGCAGACGCCAGTTTAGCCGCCTGCAGCAGAGCGAGGGTGACACACAAAAGCAACACTCGCTTAGTAGGGATGCCAAAGGGTCCTTCATTAAAAAAACACCCCCCAGAAATACGCACAAAGGCACAGAATCCGGTGCTTCATCACTGTCGCTACTGCCGCTTCCATAGTCTGCAACCAAGGCAGCCATCTTTAAAGCGCAGAGTGCGTACCGCAGTGAATGAAAGGAAATTTTCTCATTGGCTGAAAATACCGGCAACTCGTGTCGTCTGCTTGTGCTCGCGACAAGGTAGATGCGAGCAGACGACAGTTTAGCCGCCTGCAGCAGAGTTTCTTCTGCTTCTTGTCTGTGGGGAATTTGAAAAAGGACAGTCTGGAGTTCTCGTCATACCGATCATCGTTCTCGCAATAAGGAACACAGCAGTGTCTATGAGCCTTCGGTTTCGCCATAGACGCTGTGTAGCGTGGGAAATAGTAACCCGTGGAAAACAGTGACGGAAGTCATCGCAGAGTTATCTGCGAGGGACGTGCTTTATGCAATTTACCGCTCCTGCACCTGTTCTTCGCATGGAATATATTCCGACAAACGACGCATTAGTTGCTTTACGAGGTTTTGGTGCATTTGTGTAGTTTAACACATGATGTAGCGTTCAAAAAAGTTTTTCCCCGTGTAAAGCCGTCTCCCCTGCCGGAAATAATATGGGAGTCACCTCCCTGTAGTCTGTTTGTAGTCTGGTTTTATAAAACGCGACCGTTGACTGACTTGGCACGCCCGGGGAGTTATGCTAAGATCCGGCCGCGTAAATATATCTGCGTTTTGTGACAAACGTCTTGCTCGGCGGTACTGTACTCCATGCACCTTAACGGTGCGCGTGATTCGGGTGTAATCTTAAGCTAAACGACGTTTATTGGCGCTGCTGAAATGGTCTAAGTCGGAAACATTCGGAACGTCGTTTAGCTTAAGATTACACCCGAATCACGCGCACCGTTAAGGTGCATGGAGTACAGTACCGCCGAGCAAGACGTTTGTCACAAAACGCAGATATATTTACGCGGCCGGATCTTAGCATAACTCCCCGGGCGTGCCAAGTCAGTCAGGCGGAGTGGCGGTAGCCGTCTCTTTTTAGAGTTGAATTTTCAGAAAATCCCTCGCAGATAACTCTGCGATGACTTCCGTCACTGTTTTCCACGGGTTACTATTTTCCACGCTACACGCTGGCCGCCATTAAATTTACCTACCCAGTCTCGTTTTCGATTCTAAATGGCCGCTGCGTGAATAACGTCCATAGAGCGTGATTTGCTGCATAGCTGTCATTGCAATCGATTGCTTTACAGAAAAGTCGAGATGGGCTGCGAGTGAGCGATGAAATATTCCTTTTGAAAGAGAAAATAATCACTTGCACTGCATGATGATCAGCCGTTATCGAGCGTTCTATTGGGACAGAGGAGTGCATTCGTGTGTCGCCAGGCAACGGTTAGGAAATGACGTGCCAGACAGCCGCACATTGGGCGCGTTTGTTTGGCCACAAATCTCGCGATTCTCCCTGAATGGCTAGTCGAGGGTGAGTGAGACGCTCCTACATCTAGAAAAACGGTCAATTATCTCGCAAGGCTGAAGAACATGGCTGCGTCCTGGCGCCAGAGTCGGTGAAGAAGTTGCCGATAGACAAAATTACTGACAATTCAGATATCACATCAGTTTTTCACTTCATAGAACACACCAATTGAGGGAGCCCCGGACCTCCCTCGGCCTCCCGCCTTCACGGCGAGTGCATCCTTATGAGCGAGGAATGTAGGCAACGCCTAGCCCTCGCGATTCTCTCGAGCTTTTGGGTCAAACAAACACGCCCATTATTGAAGACTGCGCAACTTCCGTCCAAGCCTGCCAGGGTATCAGGTGTCTTCAAGACAACGGAACAGGCAACTATTTTCGCATCAGTCACAGCTGGAGGAGTTTTCTATTCCATGACTTGCAGTTCTGTCATCATAATCCTCTTTTTATCATTGCCTTGTCATTCCCTCGTCCGACGTCGTTTTGTAGCACTGTCCTCGGTTCTCCTCTATATTTTAGGCTGGATGGCAATTTCCTGAATCTACAAAAACAACAACACTTCAACTACAATCAGCTTCTATGAAGGCAACAACAAAAGACGCATTTCCTCTTGTCAGAACTCGATTTGCTTCTCCGGCACGCAGTCGTATCGATTGATCGAGCTGTCTATCCGTGAGGCTTCCGAATCTCATCAATCATACGAAAGTATTAGTCCAAATAGGGGAAATAATTACGTTCAGTAGTGACCACAAGTTGATACTCTTGGCTGTTCGACAATCACTGCCTTCACTGTCATTATTAAAGACACTGATACAGCCTGCCATCGGTAAACACTTTTCTGTACAGAGCTCTTCCGGATGAAAAGATTGAATAAAATCGTAGAATTTCATTCCCCTGCCTGAAACGAGGCAAAGGAAACTAGCATAACAAGGATTTCAGAAGATACGCCAACTTTTTGTTCACCCTTGCCACTCGTACCTACTTGTATGGCATTTCTCACCAATGATCGTATTCTGATGCACGATTTCATTCACAGGATCGACAATTTTGAGCATGTCTAGCTTAACATTAGCTACCTCATTTTGAACAAAATAAAACAAAAAGTAACAGGTCAGCTCCAGAGAATGCTATTTTACCCCTTTTCCTAGTGATTTTCGTATCTGGTTGGTACTTTTTTCTGGCCTCTGCTGCAATGCCAAGGCTTGGATGATCATACTCGTAAATCTCCATCGGTGTGTGGATTGCTCCTATCAATCATACAGATGTAGTCCAGTTACTAGCTTTGACATGTCAGGATTAATTTTTTAAACTTTTGTTTTTTGTTTTTTGGGGAGGTTGTTGTTAAGGAATGTATTTGAGCGTTCATGTGCTGCTGAGGTCTGAATGATCTCTCTTACCCAACAGTCTATTCCAGAATTGTGTCCGCGCAGCATCCCACCGAGGCCTACAGAGATGCACTACTCAGCATGCAGCTATGCACACTTACACAAACGACAAGAGACAATTTTCTATTCTCATTGAAGACAGAGTGGTGTGCTTTACGTGGGCATCGCCCTGGGGGACTCCTAATGCGTGCCTTCCGCATGCCTCGCCCTCGCACGTATTTCCATCAAGCCCGATAGTGATACAGGAATGGCGTGGGATGGATGCTTGAGGGCGTGATTGGATCCCGTGACTTTCCACCTACCTCGCTGTGTTGTCAGCTCCACGCCCTCTCCCTCGTTAGCCCAGGTAATCCCGCTCTGTTCTGCTCCACTATGCACTTCTCTACCCATTCTCACTCCGCTCTCCTCTGCATGCTTTCTCCCGCTCTTCAATGCTCTACTCTTCTCAGCTATGCTCCACTCTGTTCCCTACTTGTTCATGCTCTGCTCTTCAATGCTCCACTCTGCTCGTTTCAACTCATTTACACTGTGCTTCTTCTCTGCTCTCCTCTGCTCTTCTACGTTCTGTTCTTCTCATTTATGCTGAATCTGCTCTCCTCTGCTTATTCATGCTCTGTTCTTCAATGCTCCACTCTGCTCTTTTCTACTCATTTACGCTGTGCTTCTTCTCTGCTCTCCTCCGCTCTTCTATGTTTTGTTCTTCTCATCTAGGCTCCACTCTGTTCCCATCTGCTTATTCGTGGTCTGTTCTTCTATGCTCCCCTCTGCTTATTCATGCTCTGTTCTTCTATGCTCCCCTCTGCTTATTCATGCTCTGTTCTTCTATGCTCCACTCTGCTCTTTTCTACTCATTTACGCTGTGCTTCTTCTCTGCTCTCCTCCGCTCTTCTATGCTCTGTTCTTCTCATCTAGGCTCCACTCTGTTCCCATCTGCTTATTCATGCTCTGTTCATCTATGCTCCACTCTGCTCTTTTCTACTCATTTACGCTGTGCTTCTTCTCTGCTCTCCTCCGCTCTTCTATGCTCTGTTCTTCTCATCTAGGCTCTACTCTGTTCCCCTCTGCTTATTCATGCTCTGTTCTTCTATGCTCCCCTCTGATTATTCATGCTCTGTTCTTCTATGCTCCACTCTGCCCTCTTCTACAATTGTTATGCTCTGCTCGTCTATGCTGTCCTTTAGTTGCTCTGGTCTGTTGTACTCTAACCCAGAGTCAGCATTCAGCCCAGGTGACCCAGTCGGCCTGTACCCCGGCACGCTTCATCCTGAATCTGTGGCGGGAGAAACTGGCTTCCTGGAGATTTTCCTTCCGAGCCTTTTGTACACACTGGGCCCGCTGCCTCTCCCCGACCCAGTGCCGGCGTACGTGACGTGGATACCGCTGTCCTCTGACCGCCTGACCGTGTTTGCTCTTTGTGATCACCAGGCAAGGTGGGCAGCAAGGTGTGCTGATTACACGGGTCATGGCAGAGCGCGTCATCGGCTGTAGTTCCGATGTAACTCTTGTTTGAAATAGGAGCTTGGATACTAAGCGCGTCGTCCTATATAAGCGAAGTGCAAATTGATTAGTTTGAGAAGTGGCTTTCTCCGGACATAAATGAAGTCGGCATCAACTCTATTTAGACCATGCTGAGCATTGTCTCGATGTCGATTTGTTCAGGACGTTCCGAAGTCAGAGTTGATTGCCCTCTCTGCCTGCCTTAGTTTCCAGAATGAATAATTATCATAGCTGTGCCGCAAAGTGACTTATCGTTGTGTCTAAAAATCCATTCTGAAATGTATATATATAATATAATAAAATGCTAAATTCTACTCACACAAGCAGTTACACTCAAGGCGTTTATATGCACCATGAAGTTGTATAATTTGTATCTTACTCTGTGGCGATGCTGGACATCACAATCCTCTTGCTTGGAGCGCTGTCACTAATTTTACCTTGCCGCCTCGAAATCCTGCAGAATGTTCCTCACTATACGGTATACCGCTCTGAATCTTTATACGATCACAAAGGATCGCACTCCACAACTCTCAATGAGTTAAGTATACTAACAGCACGGACAAAACTTTACTTAAAGCGTCAGAGTTTCATTTTCAGATCCAATAATCGAGAGTGAGACACTGAGCGGCATCCACGGGGGAAGTTGCTGGGCTCGTTATGTTGACACGGATCCGATTCTCCTTGAT
>JAWQFJ010016185.1:47500-53221 GCA_034096865.1 Theodoxus fluviatilis
AAGGAAGGTCAAGGGAATCCCAACACATGCGTCGTCTGCTACTTCGTTACAGGCATGGGTATAAATGCCGACGTTTACTACAAATATCAAATCAAGACATACAATCCACTCTGCCACGGTGATGAGAGCACGAAAACATTCATTTCTTGGAAATGTGAAAGCAATCGACACGTTTGCCACTTCCATGGTATGTAAACTCAATGGTTCGAAGCATGTTTACCGTGCAAAACCGTGGAGTGACTTCCAATTAGTTCTGTTTAGTATGAGCCAATCAAATGCGGCTACGGGTTCTGTAGTTTTATCGTTGCTAGGCACAGCAAGTGGCGCACTCTAGTGTGAAGAAGTTAGAGCGCCTTCTGAGATGCTCCAGCTGCTGCGCGACCTTGACCGGAAGTTGACCTCTGCAACTGGGTGAAACGTCACCAAAGATTGTGTATCAATGATAATCGACCATAATGCTTTTATTAAGTCATTTCTTCGATTAAGAGGGATACATTTGAGTGTGAACTAATTTTGAGGATTCGTGTATTCAAAGAGGGCCTCCAAAACCCTATAATTTTAATGTGCTTTTTAAGCTATTAAATAAAACCAACCAATACAAACTCCTGAGGCTGCTACACCGTAGCGGAGATGAAGCAGAGTGCAACGGATCGCAGGGTAGGCCTATGATTATGAGTGCTGCAGCTAAGAAGAAGTTAACTGAATATACTCAGGACGAAGAGGATGAAGATCGCATGAAATAAAACAGACCTCCATTTAAGATCTTTACGAAACTTTATCTCAGGTCAGGTCATGTATAAGTTTACAAGCAGTGTCTAATGAGATAAGAACATAATTTATCTTTTGAAGCATGGATTGCTAGAAAAGTTTTTTTAACTGCGTGCTCCAATTTCCTGCAGCTACATTCAGTATATCTCAGTAACAATACTGGAATGGGTGGCGTTTGTTTAATTTGTCTGTCTGTTTGTTTGTTTGTTGTTGTTGTTGTTTTTTGGGGGATGAAGATTTTTAGATGAAAAGGAAGGCATCAACTTACGGTGACTGAGCTTTCTTAGACAAAGTTTCCTCCAGGTTGTGCCAGGTTGCTAAAATCACCAAATGGTCAAGAACAACTTGACCTACCATTCAAATATTCATTCGGGGCACAGCAGTTACAGCATTTTTTTAACAGCCTGACGTTTTGATGGGCAAGTCATACAGTAGTCCAGAGGGGGCATAGGACTCCTTTAAACTGACTTTTTTCAATGGGCGAACCGGCGGACGAGTTGGTTTTAATGAAGTGTCCGTTTTATTTAAGGGAGGTGGGGGGGGGGGGGGGGGGGGGGGGTCGGTGGCTTCGAGGCAAAGTGGCAGGGGGCATGTGAGAAAGAGGGAGAAGAAAACGTCCATTTCCAAATATAAATTCAACTCGCCATGCAAAAGATGAAAAAAGCATATAGATAAGATGCACAGATAACGAAACAAGGTAGATAAATTTAAAGTACGCATACATATTTGATGGCGAGAGATTTGAAGATGAGAACACAAGAGACTTAGGTGTTGCAAAAGTGTTTATGACAACGCATCATTTCATTTCATTGTGTGCCTTTGTATTTGGCATTGCAAAATCTGGAGGCATTGTCTTGCATCTCACTTTTTCATCAGAGGAATTGCAAGTGTCAAAGGCCGATCGCATCTGGACGAAAAGAAATCACGAAAGCTCTCGGCAAAACGTTCCCGAAAGAACTCTTCACATAGCGCTTTGAACCGACATTAGCCGCTGCGTCGTGATAGCTCGCCCGATTTCTTTCGTCTGTCTGATTTTTTCCCTCGACCCAGACACCGCGGTCCGTGTGAAGGGTGCAGGCTGGGGCTAATGCGATCTGTAATCTGACCGTGGCGTGAGCACTCTACAGAGCGAGGAGGCAAAATCCATGGGAGGACTGGGAGGCACGGTGCAGCAATAGCCACTGGCTGGGAACCCCTGGCACTCAAGTCCCTCATGCAGAACGTCCTGCCTGCAGTGATTGCCTTTCCACCACAATGGTGCATATGGGGAGGCATGGATGTGGCGAGAAAGGGGTGGAGAAAGGATAGGGGGTGTTGGAGTACGTGGGGAAGAGAGAGAGGGGGGGGGGGGGAGAGATAGAGAAAGTGAGAGAGAGAGAGAGAGAGAGAGAGAGAGAGAGAGGGAGGGAGGGAGGGAGGGAGGGAGGGGGAGAGAGAGAGATGAAGAGAGAGAGAGAGAGAGAGAGAGGGAGGGGGAGAGAGATGCGAAGAAGGGGAGTGAAGGAAAATAAATTTACAACAGAGATACATAGAAAAGAGAACACACATTGAAGCGGAGACGTACCTAGAACCGGACATGATGAAAAGAGAGGATTGTGGGGATATATACGTAAATCGACGGATCAACGGGGGGGGGGGGGGGGGGGGGGGGGGGGGGGGGTGGAACACCTATTTAGAATGGGTCGTCGATCGAATGGATAACTTGACGACTAGCGCATTCCATAATTGAAAATCTCGGTCAGTGTGTGTGTGTGTCTGTGTGTCTGTGTGTCTGTGTGTCTGTCTGTCTGTCTGTCTGTCTGTCTGTCTGTCTGTCTGTCTGTCTGTCTGTCTGTCTGTCTGTCTGTCTGTCTGTCTGTCTGTCTGCGTGTACGCGTGTGCGTGTGCCTCTTCATGTGTGTTTGTGTGTGTGTGCGCGCTCGTGTGAGTGTGCCTCTGCGCGCGCGCGCGCGCGTGCAGTCAGGAAGGCAGGCAGGCAGATATAATGGTAGGCACACAGGAAAATGGGCAGATGGGGTACGCTGTTGCGTGGACATGTTGGTGGGTGAGTAATGAGTAGGTAGATGATAAGTTAGGTAGTTATAGAGGTAGGGGGGCAGGTGGGTGGGTTGGTAAGTAGGTAGGCATTAAGTGGGTAAACATGCAGGGTTCGTGATTTGGTAGGTGGGGAAGGAGATTGCAGATGCATTCTTCTCATGTGTTCTTTCGTTCTTCCCAAAGTGCACTAATTATGGACAATCACGTGACACTATTGGACGAACGCGTTGTCACCCATATAGACTGACGAGGAAGCGAGATGTACAGGACAACGAGATCGAGACCGCCTCAGAAAGGCGATAGAGAGAGGGACATCTGGTTTAATCCTCTTTATGCGATTGAGTTTCACACCTGGCCATAAGTCAGAAGTCAACTCGGCAGTCGTTGGAGGGGAGGAGTTCACGCGACAGGGCGAGGTCAGGACTAAGATCCTTTCCGGGTACGACGGCTGACCTCCTCCTGTGCACGAGAAAGCGATCAGTTCCTCGCCGATTGGTCGACCGAATCACATGTCTAAGTATATTTATCTTTTTCCATCGTTATTACGATAGTTATCCTAAGGAACTATTTCACTTTTTTCCACTCTCGAGTAACAAGCCTGCGTGAATGAAGTGCGCGGCTTGGCGTGGCGTGGCGTGGCGTGGCGAGACAAACGAGGTAAGAATCCGCGATGGGCCCACTCAGGTACACACCATGGCGTACCAGACTGCGATGGCGCTTAGGACGGGTGTAGTGCTGGTTACGTTTAAGCAAGCGCGAATGCAAATGTTTGGAAGCGTTGGTGAAACTGATGGTATCGGTGCTGCTCCTGTTGAAGTTGCTTCTTAGCTGCTGATTGTAGTAAAGATAACGATTTCGACGTCGTTGCAGGGAGGAGGGCAATCAATTGCAGCAGAAACGAATCTTGATTCGCATTTTTATTCCTGGATTAGTGCGTTTCCTTTTTTTCCCTTCAAATTTAGCAATTCTACCTCAAATTCTCTTTCGATTGAAACCTTTGTCAAAGATTAAATCGTATTACTGTATAGGAAGCTTTCCCTACAGACGCAAGAAGGGAAAGCGCTGGCTTGAGCTGTGAGCTGGGAATGCCACCGGTCCCCGATGTCTCCACGCGGGGACTCCACATTTGGAGTGGGACATCAGCAGTTCCTATGGCTATGATTGCCTCTGGCAGCAGTGGGGCGTATCAATGAGGAACTCCCTCCATTCTCTCTCGCTGGGAGGTCCGAGGAGGTCTCGATTACACAGCAATAACAATGAGTGCGTTTCTGGCCCTGACGGTTTGGAGCGATCGCCCCCTTGATCGCCTCTTCGTGTTCTCGTTCAAGCTGATTGAATGCCCCATACCATAGTGATACATCCTTATTCGGTGGGTGGCTAGGTTTATGGTAGAAGCGATAATTTATCACTGGATTGTGCGTGGATGTCAGTTTTCATTGGTATTGTTGCGTTGTTGCTTTCCGTTTTCTTGCAATGGCGTTTGTTTCGCGACCGTTGCTGACGCTGATTGTTTTCCTTTAGGATGAAAATGTAGTTCTAGGGACACAGCACCTCCTGGTGCAGACAGGAAAAACAGATTTGAGGAGCACACAGGTAAGAATCAGTCCTGCGATACACGTTTCAGTAAGATGAAAAAATAAAAAGAAAAGCTGCGTGCTATCAAAATATGGAAGTCTGCTTCCCTTTGCTCATTGAAATAGTTTTTCATTTCTACGCTGTAAGTTTTGCACATGACAATCTACTGACATTGCATCCACTTTTGGGGTTGGGGGGGAGTCAAGCCATGGATGACTTTCGAAACTGTCATTACAATTTCATGCATTATTGTTTGAATTAGTCTGTCTACATCTCTGTCCATCCGCCCGTCCGTTCCCCCTGGGGGTTCGGGGTAGGAACTGACCCACCGCGTCTCCCTACGCGATTCGTAAGAGGCGAATAACTAGGGGCACCGTGACTTACCTCGCGTTTACTCTAAACGGTTCTAGTGATTTTCGTGCTTAATTTAATGGCCTTACATAGCCTACAAAAGCTGATAGGCCGTAAAACACTATCCATCCATCCATCCATCCATCCATCCGCCTGTCCGTCTGTCAGTGTGTGTGTGTGTGTGTGTGTGTGTGTGTGTGTGTGTGTGTGTGTGTGTGTGTGTGTGTGTGTGTGTGTGTGTGTGTGTGTGTGTCTGTCTGCCTGTCTGTCTGTCCGTTCTCTGTGTCTTTGGGTGCCTGTCTGTGTGTGTGTTTGTCTGTGTGTGTTGTTACAAGCCCAACCTCGCAGTCTAGGGGTATGATGATTATGAGTTGGTGTAATTACTTTACACTTGAGGCTTGACTTGTAGACACAAAATATCTGACATGCTTCATTCACTCTTCTCTCACAACCAAGGAGAAAACAAGCGAGATTTAGATAATAATAGATTTAATGAATAAGTATTTCAATCATGCAAGGCATGCATAAGAAGAATGTTATTATTTGATTTCAATTGTGAATATTTATGAATTTCTAGGCCAGCCGAATAAAAAGAAAAAATTGGAATGAATGTTCTCAGTTCTTAGTCAATTGTTCAATGTTGAATAAAATGTCAATGCTCACCGAGATCCAACGACGAAATAAGAATCAGTTCTTTTCCTAAACAGTCTGTATTCGCTAAACTCGTAGAGGTGGAGGGAGTCGGTTTTTCTTTGGAGGAGTTCACATCATCTTCAGGCAGGCACCTCTGAGACAGGTCGGCAGCTCTTGTCTCAGCAGGGACTTCGAAAAACCTGCGTGTGGCTTGGATGTTAACGCCGAAGTGAGGATTTTTAATGCTTCACTCTCTGAGCACGCTTCTCTGGTCGCTGCCCCTCACCCCCACCACCCCTTCTGGTGACCCCCTAGCTTGGAACGTTGGCTGGGAAAGAGCACCCCTCGGTCAAGCAC
>JAWQFJ010016187.1:2500-10000 GCA_034096865.1 Theodoxus fluviatilis
CACACAGACAGACACACAGACAGACAAATAATTAGGCAGGCAGGCAGGTAGGAAAGCAGGCAGGCAGGCAGACAGGGAAGCAGGCAGGCATGCAGGTAGGCAGGCCGACTGGAGAGCAGGCCGGCAGGCAGGCAGACAGGAAAGCAGGCAGGCAGGCAGGCACGAAAGCAGGCAGGCAGGCAGATAGGAAAGCAGGCAGGCAGGCAGATAGGAAAGCAGGCAGGCAGGCAGGCAGGAAAGCAGGCAGGCAGGCAGATAGGAAAGCAGGTAGGCAGGCGAGTGACCTGACGGATGGGCGGACGGGCGGACAAAGGGACGGACGGACGGAGGGCGGACGGACAGAAAGACATACTTTTGTAAGCAAGTGGGGAACGATGTGTCTCCCCAAGTACAATAAACTATAGTTTTTGGTTAAGATGTTTAATAATAACACCAAAGATTATAATTACAAAGATAGTTCATTAGCTCATTGTTGTAATGACCAAGACACGTTGCGCCCCCAAGCGGCATGCAACACGGGTGAATCAAGGGAAGTAATCACACCGCTTAGCAGCATGTAAATATTGCTTGTTTATCGACGCGTTTCTGATGCGTTCTGATCATGTTTGTGAATAAATTTACGGTGTAATGTGTAATAAAATGATTTTCTGCAATAATGGGGGTGTTTTTGCTTTGGGGTTTTTTTTTGGTAGCAGGCGTTGTGAAATCGAACTCGCAACATAGGCCTAGATCTACATGGTGTTGATGACTGGGAACGATCTAATTTTCATTATATGATTTTTTTAAAATTTGGTTTGTTATTCAAACAATCATGACTAATGACATTGAGGTCTGTGGTGTAATGTTGATGACTGATGTGGCTGTTACAGCAGAATGCTGAATCAAACAATGTATTTGTTCTTCTTGACTCATTAGAAAGCAGTGTTAAAATGTCATACATTGTTAAGTCAACAACCATGTTCAACCCACTTTTCCTTAATAATGAGTTCGATTTCACAACGCCTGCTACAAAAAACAAAGCCAAAACACCTCCATTATTGCAGCAAATCATTTCATTACACATTACACCGTAAATTTATTCACAAACATGATCGGAACGCATCAGAAACGCGTCGTTACCAAGCAATATTTACATGTTGCTAAGCGCTGTGATTACTTCCCTTGATTTACCCGTGTTGCTTGACGCTTGGTGCGCTGCGTTTCAGAGCGTCTTGTACTATTTATATAGCAAAAACTCGTCATGATCAGTCTTTGTAATAATAGTCTTTGGTAACACATAGGACTAATGCTGCTCTCACTAACGAAAGATTCAAACTCTACCCTCCTGGTCGAGCACTCCCGGAGACCCGGAGTAACGATGTCTACAAGCGGAGGGAAAGATGCAGGGTGCCCCGATCTTGGGCGTCATTAACCTCCTCTAAGATTTACAACTGGGGCATGGACCCATTGCTGGAGGAGTCGGTAATGCTTGAGATCCAATCAGAGTTCGAGAATGAACACCTTGTGCTGAACGTCAACCACACGAAGGTAGTGAGGCCAAAGCACGAAGATGAAGTCCAGCCCAATGCATTCCACACGATGGCCACTCACGTGGATGTCTTGTATAGGTGTATAGGACATTTCCAAGGTCATGCAGGCTGCAGTGTCCGCCAAAACGTACATGAAATAAATCGGTCATGCTTATCTAGGTCAACATGTTTGCAAGACTAGGACGACAAGGCTCCATAGTCACAGAAAATCAACATTGGTCGTACCAGGCGTGGACAATGGTCAGTTTACCAGTGGCGTATCCAGCTGTTTGGATACCTATCCACGAGCCCTGGCTTAGCTAGAGAGATGGTTCAGAAAGAAAGGAGATACACATTGGATTCAGCAAGAAAAGCGACACACATCGGATTCAGGAAGAAAAAAGACACACATTGGATTCAGCAAGAAAAGCGACTCACATTAGAGCAATTAACAATGAGAGGAGACCCTCGTGCATCATAACAAGACTATGAGGCGTACGGACGGACGAGCGAACGGACAGTCGCAGAATGCGAGCAAGCAAGCATGCACGCACACACACACAGATAAATATAGAAACAGTGAATTGTGTAAGCACATCGTTGGGACAGAGAGATACACATCTTGAAAAGACCGAAGTTTAAAATAGCGAGGTAAAGGCAGATATAAAGATATAAGGAGCGAGATAGGAGTTGAACCTCTGTGTTACTCAAACACAACACTCAAAAAGCAAACATTCAGTTTCCACATCTCTATAGGATCTGTCTTTCCGTCATAAATATCCAGCAAAAAAGCAAATTCCGTACACATAGGCAGCTGATTTAGTTTTCGGAAATGTTCGAGGCTGTACTACAAATCACGAGAAACTCCTCTCTTCCGCGAGGTGCGCATGCGTGTTAAGATGCCTCTTTCATTTCCTTCCCACCACGCCCCGTACGCTCTCGTCCTAATGCATTGTGGGCCCTCGGACCCTTTGTTTGTCCCGTGCAAGTGGAGATTGATACCTTTATGAGAGTGGCAAATTTACTGGGGGTTATTGCAGTAGTTAATTGTGCTTTTATTTTGCCTTGCTGGCTCTTCTCAGCAGCTGAGAATGGACTCCTGTGCGTCTCCCCTCGTCTGTTTGGGCTTTCCCCTAACGACGGGCAGCAACGCCAATAGAATGTGAGTCGTAAAAGTCGAAATCGTCGATTGATAGGCGAGAAACGGGTGGCAGATTGCCCGTCTCGAAGCTTTGCCTCACCCCATATAGTCCTGCCCACCCCAAATGAATCCTTCACACCTCTGGCTCCATTCTTCCTTTCTGCCATCATGGCAGCTTATTCAAACCCACGTCACGCAAGTTGCGGACAGCAGAATGGAGATTTCAAATTCCCTCTCCACCCCCGTTTTCCTCTCCCCTCTCTTCCTTTCTAAGGGCGCAGGTGCGTGTTTCTCATACATCTATGCACGTTTCTTCCGTGAAGTTGGGATAAACGCTTAAAGCTGCGGGCGCAAATATTGTACAAAGTATTGGAAGACAGACAAGGATTTTTCGTGGGTGGGCCGGCTGGCCTCTTTATAATCGACTCAAACATCGTCTGGCTTATTCACCGTCACCGACGATTTACTGGTCTATTAGATCCGCAAAGCATCTATGTGATCAGTCAAGTGGAAAAAATGGGTGGAAAAAGCTTTTCCTCCTTTCGAGAGCGCCTGGGCATACGATGTGAGAGAGCCTTTCGAATCACTCAGTTCAGGAAATAATCTCTCTACAGCAACTTCAAAGAGGAAGGACTGGATCAAGATTGAAGGGCTGTTTCTCCAGCGGGACGGATAGGTGGGTGCCGGGTGTGTACTGAAAAAAGCGAAATCAACTGGTCAAACTAGTTGGCACGTTTTGTATCTTCTTAGACGTTGATAGCATACGCTTTCATTTCTACAGTGCAGCAGTCCACGCACATTCTGCAGAGGAAACGGCAACATGATGAAGCAGGTTCTTGCGCAGATGTGTTTCTATTTTTTTCTCACTTTCCCTTGAAGTTGCATTCTATTTGGGCGAAGCACTCGAAGTAAATGGAAGACCGAAGTGGACTGCACAGACTTGTGTTGGGGATTGCTGCACACGAAATGGCACATGTGGAGTCGATGAAGAAAATTACATCCTCGACTTTCCGTGACTCCCAAACGTAAAAGCGATCTTATGTGATTATCCAGGACACAGCTTCTGTCCACTTTGTCCAAGAGTACATCGCGCTTCAAACAACATGATCACTGAAGTCTACTTCAAACCTCGGACACGTGGCAAAACCCAAAATCACTTACGCGAAGTCGAGACTTCGGCGTGGCAGGTCGAAGCTTCGCTAAATTAAAACACAGCTTTCATGTCTCTTAATAAATGACCGAATAAAATCAAACTTCGTGATTGAAGCTATCATTCCCCCCCCCCCCCCTCCCCCCCCTCCCCCCCCCCCCCTCTCCCCAAATTATATATATATATTTAATTATAAAGAAGTGTATGCAGGTTAAAGTATGCTTAACTTACTTTTTACAAAATCAGCCCAACAACGATAAATTGAAAGATCTGCGTATACGTGTGTGTGTGTGTGTGTGTGTGTATGTGTGTGTGTGTGTGTGTGTGTGTATGTGTGTGTATGTGTGTGTATGTGTGTGTGTATGTGTGTATGTGTGTGTGTGTGTGTGTATGTGTGTGTGTGTTTGTGTGTGTGTGTGTGTGTGTGTATGTGTGTATGTGTGTGTGTATGTGTGTATGTGCGTATGTGTGTTTCTCTCTGTGTTTTTCTCTGTGTGTGCGTGCGTGCATGTGTATGTGCGTGCGTGCGTGTGAGTGTGTGTGCGTGCATGTCTGTGTGTGCGTGTGTGCAATTGCGTGCATGCGCGCATGTGTGCACGCGTTCGTATGTGTGCGTGCGTGTTTGTGTGTTTGTATGTGCGTATGTGTTTGTCTGTGTGTTTGTGTGCATGCGATGGATACACTTCGCATTCACAATTCTCAAAATCATTCAACACCATCAAAGCATTCAAAACAAGGAAACTTCAAAATTTAATAACCAAAGAACAACGACGTCTCACTATCAGTGGCTAAATCGTCTCAAGTGCAACACAGCTCATCCCATATTCGTGGGGTTGTTGTGTGGAGAAAAAGGGAGGTCTGAGAGAAAGAATAACTGAACTGAACTGAAAATGTTATTGTAGAGGCCATGCCGGCCCATTACAATATGACTGAGAGCGCGTTTCATTAACTGGAACGTATGTACACGACATCACTACTTGTCACCAGTAGTGTAATGAGGGCGCGCGCAGACAAATGGAAAGAGTCTGTCAGCGAATGATTTTCGTGAAGTCCGTGCAGACTGCTTTCTCAAGGCGACTCGTTCGCTCCTCTACTTGGTCTGCCGTGTAACGTTCCAAAGTATGAACCGTTCCAAAGTATGAACCGGAAATCGTCGCAGAGTTATCTGCCCGGTACTCTTAATAATTCGACTCTAAAAAGAGACGGCATCCGCCACTCCGCCTGACTGACTTCGCACACCCGGGGAGTTATGCTAAGATCCGGCCGCGTTAATATATCTGCGTTTTGTGACAAACGTCTTGCTCGGCGGTACTGTACTCCATGCACCTTAACGGTGCGCGTGATTCGGGTGTAATCTTAAGCTAAACGACGTTTATTGGCGCTGCTGAAATGGTCGATGTCGGAAACATTCGGAACGTCGTTTAGCTTAAGATTACACCCGAATCACGCGCACCGTTAAGGTGCATGGAGTACAGTACCGCCGAGCAAGACGTTTGTCACAAAACGCAGATATATTAACGCGGCCGGATCTTAGCATAACTCCCCGGGCGTGCCAAGTCAGTCAACGGTCACGTTTTATAAAACCAGACTACAAATAGACTACAGGGAGGTGACTCCCATATTATTTCCGGCAGGGGAGACGGCCTTTCACGGGAAAAAAACTTTTTTGAACGCTACATTATGTGTTAAACGACACAAATGCACCAAAAACACAAAAACTCGTAAAGCAACTAATGCGTCGTTTGTCTGGATATATTCCATGCGAAGAACAGGTGCAGGAGCGGTAAATCGCATAAAGAGAGAGCCGGGCAGATAACTCTGCGACGATTTCCGGTTCATACTTTGGAACGGTTCATACTTTGGAACGTTACATGCCGACGTCGTCATCAGCCCTGCCATGGTGTCATCAGCCCTGCCATGATGTGGTCATCAGCCCTGCCATGATGTCGTCATCAGCCCTGCCATGGTGTCGTCATCAGCCCTGCCATGGTGTCGTCATCAGCCCTGCCATGATGTCGTCATCAGCCCTGCCATGATGTCGTCATCAGCCCTGCCATGGTGTCGTCATCAGCCCTGCCATGATGTCGTCATCAGCCCTGCCATGATGTCGTCATCAGCCCTGCCATGATGTCGTCATCAGCCCTGCCATGATGTCGTCATCAGCCCTGCCATGATGTCGCGATGGTGATCGTGGGCGAATGTGGAATGTTTTCGCTGTTTGGGACTTGCTTCTGAGGGCTTCTTCAGTGGAGTCTGCAGCTAGTTGTGACACAGCAGAGGAAGATCTGGGTGATGCTTGAGGTTTTCCGAGTCTGTCTGCCTCATGACGTGGAGTACAAGCAGTAGCAATGTCACTTCTTATTTCCCGAACATCTTGCTTGCACTGTGACACACTTTCTTTGAGAGAGAAAGAAGAGAGTTCGCAGTTAAGACCTGGTAAAGCGGGAGAACACCCACAGTAATGGCCACCAATTTTTCCTTCGTAAAGACGGAGGAATGACTCGGCCTTCTCTGTCGGTGTCAGGGAAACATGCTACTTTGGCAAATTATGCCGCGACCCGGCTGTGAAAACCGTTCACCTTTTCAAAACTAATAAACATTTGCTGCATGCAATTCAAATTTAAAGGAGGAAAACGGGGAGGCCAATGAAATCCCAAGCGCTACGTTTTTGTCCTTTCTTTTCAAGGCAAACACGCCGTTATTCCCTGGAGCTACAGGCCGGCACTGGACCATTGCCCGGCGCTGTGCTTAATGTTCGCATTATTCCGCGCATTTTATCAAAACAGCGCAAGCCGTGCTCATCCTGCACGAACCAAACGAGGAGCAGACTGCATTCTCTCGAGGGCGAGACGGATTTCGACCGAGCCGTCTCCTCGTACGAAGAATCACAAGCCAATAAGTTTCCAAAGCGCGTGGGGCGGAGTGCCAGGTGGGCGAGAGGGGACTACATTTTGCAAAACCAGGGGTGCATCATGCTCCGCCGGCCCACCCAGGAGTAAAACGGGCACAGGGGGGGCATCGCCGCCAATGGCCCACGCCCGAATGGGAGTCACGCTTTCAGAGCGCCGCGCGGGAGACGCTCTGCATACAGAGCGGGCAGTGAACCGTGGTCCATGCGAAAATGGCGACTCCGAAATTTCATAACCACCTTCGCTCTCAGCTGGAGCAAGAGATGGCTGTGGCAGCTGAAGATTTATGGCCATGCTGCTTGTGTCGCCCTGCTGTCTGTCGTTGTTTGTTGCTGTTGTTGCTGCTGATGATGATGACGACTTTGGTGGTGATGGTGATCGTCGTCGTGGTCATGACGGTAGTGAGGGTGATGGGGACGGTGGTGCTAATGACTGCGGCGCGTGGGTGGTGGTGGGAGGATAGTATATGGTGGTGGTAGTGATGGTGGTGGTGATGATGATATAGTGTTGACGAGGGCGATGACGTTGGTGATGATGATGATGATGATGTAACAGGGTGACAAAACTTTGCTGACTTTGCTTTCTGTGCATGAGCCTCTCCTATTTTCCAGTCCGGCACCTTGTGGTTACTTCGGCTGCCCACTCAGCACTGTTTTTCTTTCATTGTAAACATCGTCTCCTATTCCATCCCCACATCAGACTCTTGGACACAAATGCCATACCCTCCCATGCCAGCCTCCCCTTCCCACCTTCCTAGCACTTGTACGCCTTCGTGCCACCACTCTGTTTCTT
>JAWQFJ010016187.1:15000-20573 GCA_034096865.1 Theodoxus fluviatilis
CCATCTTTCAGTCTTCTTGCAGCCATCTTGCAGCCTTCTTGCAGCCATCTTTCAGTCTTCTTGCAGCCATCTTGCAGCCTTCTTGCAGCCATCTTGCAGCCATCTTGCAGTCATCTTGCAGTCTTCTTGCAGCCTTCTTGCAGCCATCTTGCAGTCTTCTTGCAGCCATCTTGCAGCCTTCTTGCAGCCTTCTTGCAGCCATCTTGCAGCCTTCTTGCAGCCTTCTTGCAGCCATCTTGCAGCCATCTTGCAGTCATCTTGCATATATCTTGCAGCCATCTTTCAGTCTTCTTGCAGCCATCTTGCAGCCTTCTTGCAGCCATCTTGCAGCCATCTTGCAGCCTTCTTGCAGCCATCTTGCAGCCATCTTGCAGCCTTCTTGCAGCCATCTTGCAGCCATCTTGCAGTCATCTTGCAGTCTTCTTGCAGCCTTCTTGCAGCCATCTTGCAGTCTTCTTGCAGCCATCTTGCAGCCTTCTTGCAGCCTTCTTGCAGCCATCTTGCAGCCATCTTGCAGCCATCTTGCAGCCGTCTTGCAACCATCTTGCAGTCTTCTTGCAGTCATCTTGCATATATCTTGCAGCCATCTTTCAGTCTTCTTGCAGCCATCTTGCAGCCTTCTTGCAGCCATCTTGCAGCCAACTTGCAGCCATCTTGCAGTCTTCTTGCAGTCTTCTTGCAGTCTTCTTTCAGTCTTCTTTCAGTCTTCTTTCAGTCTTCTTGCAGCCATCTTGCAGTCATCTTGCAGTCATCTTGCAGCCATCTTGCAGCCTTCTTTCAGTCTTCTTGCAGCCATCTTGCAGTCATCGTGCAGCCATCTTTCAGTCATCTTGCAGTCTTCTTGCAGTCTTCTTGCAGCCATCTTGCAGCCATCTTGCAGCCATCTTGCAGCCTTCTTGCAGTCATCTTGCAGCCATCTTTCAGTCTTCTTGCAGCCATCTTGCAGTCTTCTTGCAGCCATCTTGCAGCCATCTTGCAGTCTTCTTGCAGCCATATTGCAGCCATCTTTCAGTCTTCTTGCAGCCATCTTGCAGCCATCTTGCAGTCTTCTTGCAGCCATCTTGCAGCCTTCTTGCAGCCATCTTGCAGCCAACTTGCAGCCATCTTGCAGTCTTCTTGCAGTCTTCTTGCAGTCTTCTTTCAGTCTTCTTTCAGTCTTCTTTCAGTCTTCTTGCAGCCATCTTGCAGTCATCTTGCAGTCATCTTGCAGCCATCTTACAGCCTTCTTTCAGTCTTCTTGCAGCCATCTTGCAGTCATCGTGCAGCCATCTTTCAGTCATCTTGCAGTCTTCTTGCAGTCTTCTTGCAGCCATCTTGCAGCCATCTTGCAGCCTTCTTGCAGCCATCTTGCAGCCATCTTGCAGCCATCTTGCAGCCATCTTGCAGCCATCTTGCAGTCTTCTTGCAGTCATCTTGCAGCCTTCTTGCAGCCTTCTTGCAGCCATCTTGCAGCCTTCTTACAACCATCTTGCAGTCTTCTTGCAGTCTTCTTGCAGCCATCTTGCAGCCATCTTGCAGTGTTCTTGCAGTCTTCTTGCAGTCATCTTGCAGTCATCTTGCAGTCTTCTTGCAGCCATCTTGCAGCCTTCTTGCAGCCTTCTTGCAGTCATCGTGCAGCCATCTTGCAGCCTTCTTGCAGCCATCTTGCAGCCATCTTGCAGCCATCTTGCAGCCTTCTTGCAGTCATCTTGCAGCCTTCTTGCAGCCATCTTGCAGTCATCTTGCAGCCTTCTTGCAGCCTTCTTGCAGCCTTCTTGCAGCCTTCTTGCAGCCATCTTTCAGTCTTCTTGAAGCCATCTTGCAGCCATCTTGCAGTCTTCTTGCAGTCATCTTGCAGCCTTCTTGCAGCCATCTTGCAGTCTTCTTGCAGTCATCTTGCAGCCTTCTTGCAGCCTTCTTGCCGACATCTCGCAGCCATCTTGCGGTCATCTTGCAGCCTTCTTGCAGCCTTCTTGCAGCCATCTTGCAGTCATCTTGCAGCCTTCTTGCAGCCATCTTGCAGTCATCTTGCAGCCTTCTTGCAGCCATCTTGCAGTCTTCTTGCAGCCTTCTTGCAGCCTTCTTGCAGCCTTCTTGCAGTCATCGTGCAGTCTTCTTGCAGTCATCTTGCAGCCTTCTTGCAGCCATCTTGCAGTCATCTTGCAGTCATCTTGCAGTCTTCTTGCAGCCTTCTTGCAGCCATCTTGCAGCCTTCTTGCAGCCATCTTGCAGTCATCTTGCAGTCATCTTGCAGTCATCTTGCAGCCTTCTTGCAGTCATCTTGCAGTCATCTTGCAGTCATCTTGCAGTCATCTTGCAGCCTTCTTGCAGCCATCTTGCAGCCTTCTTGCAGCCTTCTTGCAGCCATCTTGCAGCCTTCTTACAACCATCTTGCAGCCATCTTGCAACCATCTTGCAGTCATCTTGCAGTCATCTTGCAGTCATCTTGCAGTCATCTTGCAGCCATCTTGCAGCCATCTTGCAGCCATCTTGCAGTCTTCTTGCAGCCATCTTGCAGCCATCTTGCAGCCATCTTGCAGCCATCTTGCAGCCATCTTGCAGTCATCTTGCAGTCAACTTGCAGTCATCTTGCAGCCTTCTTGCAGCCTTCTTGCAGCCATCTTGCAGCCTTCTTGCAGCCTTCTTGCAGCCTTCTTGCAGCCATCTTGCAGCCTTCTTACAACCATCTTGCAGCCATCTTGCAACCATCTTGCAGTCATCTTGCAGTCATCTTGCAGTCATCTTACAGTCATCTTGCAACCATCTTGCAGTCATCTTGCAGTCATCTTGCAGTCATCTTGCAGCCATCTAACAGCCTTCTTGCAGCCATCTTGCAGCCATCTTGCAGCCATCATGCAGCCATCTTGCAGTCATCTTGCAGCCTTCATGCAGCCTTCTTGCAGCCATCTTGCAGCCATCTTGCAGCCTTCTTACAACCATCTTGCAGCCATCTTGCAGCCTTCTTGCAGTCATCTTGCAGTCATCTTGCAGTCATCTTGCAGCCTTCTTACAACCACCTTGCAGCCATCTTGCAGCCATCTTGCAGCCTTCTTACAACCATCTTGCAGCCATCTTGCAGCCTTCTAGCAGTCATCTTGCAGTCATCTTGCAGTCATCTTGCAGCCATCTTGCAGCCATCTTGCAGCCATCTTGCAGCCATCTTGCAGCCTTCTTGCAGTCATCTTGCAGCCATCTTGCAGCCATCTTGCAGTCATCTTGCAGTCATCTTGCAGCCATCTTGCAGTCATCTTGCAGTCATCTTGCAGCCATCTTGCAGCCTTCTTGCAGCCATCTTGCAGCCATCTTGCAGTCATCTTGCAACCATCTTGCAGTCATCTTGCAGCCATCTTGCAGTCATCTTGCAGCCATCTTGCAGTCATCTTGCAGCCATCTTGCAGTCATCTTGCAGTCATCTTGCAGCCATCTTGCAGTCATCTTGCAACCATCTTGCAGTCATCTTGCAGCCTTCTTGCAGCCATCTTGCAGTCATCTTGCAGTCATCTTGCAGCCTTCTTGCAGCCATCTTGCAGTCATCTTGCAGTCATCTTGCAGCCATCTTGCAGCCATCTTGCAACCATCTTGCAGTCATCTTGCAGCCATCTGGCAGTCATCTTGCAGCCATCTTGCAGTCATCTTGCAGTCATCTTGCAGTCATCTTGCAGTCATCTTGCAGCCATCTTGCAGTCATCTTGCAACCATCTTGCAGTCATCTTGCAGTCATCTTGCAGCCATCTTGCAGCCTTCTTGCAACCATCTTGCAGCCATCTTGCAGCCATCTTGCAGTCATCTTGCAGCCATCTTGCAGCCATCTTGCAGTCATCTAGCAGTCATCTTGCAGCCATCTTGCAGCCATCTTGCAACCATCTTGCAGTCATCTTGCAGCCATCTTGCAGTCATCTTGCAGCCATCTTGCAGTCATCTTGCAGTCATATTGCAGTCATCTTGCAGTCATCTTGCAGCCATCTTGCAGTCATCTTGCAACCATCTTGCAGTCATCTTGCAGTCATCTTGCAGCCATCTTGCAGCCTTCTTGCAACCATCTTGCAGCCATCTTGCAGCCATCTTGCAGTCATCTTGCAGCCATCTTGCAGCCATCTTGCAGCCATCTTTCAGTCATCTTGCAACCATCTTGCAGTCATCTTGCAGCCATCTTGCAGCCTTCTTACAACCATCTTGCAGCCATCTTGCAGCCTTCTTGCAGTCATCTTGCAGCCATCTTGCAACCATCTTGCAGTCATCTTGCAGTCATCTTGCAGCCTTCTTACAACCATCTTGCAGCCTTCTTGCAGCCTTCTTGCAGTCATCTTGCAGCCATCTTGCAGCCATCTTGCAGCCATCTTGCAGCCTTCTTGCAGCCATCTTGCAGTCTTCTTGCAGCCTTCTTGCAGCCTTCTTGCAGCCATCTTGCAGCCTTCTTCCAGTCATCTTGCAGCCATCTTGCAGCCTTCTTGCAGTCATCTTGCAGTCTTCTTGCAGCCATCTTGCAGCCATCTTGCAGCCTTCTTGCAGTCATCTTGCAGCCATCTTGCAGCCATCTTGCAGCCATCTTGCAGTCATCTTGCAGCCATCTTGCAGTCATCTTGCAGTCATCTTGCAGCCATCTTGCAACCATCTTGCAGTCATCTTGCAGCCATCTTGCAGCCATCTTGCAGCCATCTTGCAACCATCTTGCAACCATCTTGCAGCCTTCTTGCAGCCATCTTGCAGCCTTCTTGCAGTCATCTTGCAACCTTCTTGCAGTCTTCTTGCAGCCTTCTTGCAGCCTTCTTGCAGCCATCTTGCAGCCATCTTGCAGTCATCTTGCAGCCATCTTGCAACCATCTTGCAGTCATCTTGCAGCCATCTTGCAGCCTTCTTGCAGTCATCTTGCAGCCATCTTGCAGTCATCTTGCAGTCATCTTGCAGCCATCTTGCAACCATCTTGCAGTCATCTTGCAGCCATCTTGCAGCCTTCTTGCAGTCATCTTGCAGCCATCTTGCAACCATCTTGCAACCATCTTGCAGTCATCTTGCAGCCATCTTGCAGCCATCTTGCAACCATCTTGCAGCCATCTTGCAACCATCTTGCAGCCATCTTGCAGCCATCTTGCAGCCATCTTGCAACCATCTTGCAGCCATCTTGCAGCCATCTTGCAGCCATCTTGCAGCCATCTTGCAGCCATCTTGCAACCATCTTGCAACCATCTTGCAGCCATCTTGCAGCCATCTTGCAGCCATCTTGCAGTCATCTTGCAGTCATCTTGCAGCCTTCTTGCAGCCTTCTTGCAGCCATCTTGCAGCCTTCTTACAACCATCTTGCAGTCTTCTTGCAGTCTTCTTGGAGCCTTCTTGCAGCCATTTTGCAGCCTTCTTACAACCATCTTGCAGTCTTCTTGCAGTCTTCTTGCAGCCTTCTTGCAGCCATCTTGCAGCCATCTTACAACCATCTTGCAGTCTTCTTGCAGTCTTCTTGCAGCCTTCTTGCAGCCATCTTGCAGCCATCTTACAACCATCTTGCAGTCTTCTTGCAGCCTTCTTGCAGCCATCTTGCAGCCATCTTACAACCATCTTGCAGTCATCTTGCAGCCTTCTTGCAGCCTTCTTGCAGCCATCTT
>JAWQFJ010016188.1:2500-22500 GCA_034096865.1 Theodoxus fluviatilis
CACTGCCACCACCACCACTGCCACCACCACCACCACAAACCATCACCACTACTACCACTTCATTTTCCTCTTCCTCCTACTCCTGCATCATCACTGCTGCAGGTGGAGAAGGAGAAGAGGCAGATACCTGCTCCCAAGGGCAAGGTGATTATCCACAGCCAGCCCCAGGATTCCATCTTCCTGGTTCTTGGGGAAGTTGATGCTGTGACTGCTGCCGTCAGTGCCATCACCAAACTGCAAGTCCGTGCCACTCTGTGTGTGTGTGTGTGTGTGTGTGTATGTGTGTGTATGTGTGTGTGTATGTGTGTGTGTGTGTATGTGTGTGTGTGCGTGCGCGTGTGCGTGTGTGAGTGTGTGTGTGTGTATGTGTGTGTATGTGTGTGTATGTGTGTGTGTGTGTATGTGTGTGTGTGTGTGTGTGTGTATGTGTGTGTGCGTGCGCGTGTGCGTGTGTGAATGTGTGTGTGTGTGTGCGTGTGCGTGTGTGTGTATGTGTGTGTGTGTATGTGTGTGTGTGCGCGCGTGTGTGTGTATGTGTGTATGTGTGTGTGTATGTGTATCTGTGTGGGTATTTGTGTGTGGGTGTATGTGTGTGTCTGTGTTTGTATGTATTCAACAGTTTGTCCGTCAGACAATGTGTCAAGTCTTCCTTTGTGTGATTTTCTGCGTGTTTTGTCTGTGTGACCAATGGATGGGACGCGGGATGGGGGGAGAGGGGGGGGGGGGGGGGGCGGAGGGTCTCCTTTTCAGTGCAGTCGAATGAAAAGTTCTTGACTTATGATTTGACGAAGTAATGACCTCCATCAGCTAGCCCACATCATCACTACAGATCGACACAACCTTAGTGGGTGAGAGTACTTACGTCAGTGCTGTATTTAGCGTCTTTAGTATGTAATCTTGTCTTGAAGGTATTTTCTGACTGGAAATGTGTATCTCTGTGCAGGGGGAGCACGAGGCGGAGCTGGAGAGAATCAAACAGACGGTCACAGACACTGTCCCCATTCGTGAGCCGCACAAACTTCGCTTCCTGCTTGTCTCGAACTTCACCAAGGCAGCCATGGACAAGCACAGAGGTCTCCCTTTCCTCTTTCCGCTGCCATTTCACAAAGCCACACGGCCTTTTTGACGCAGTGCAGCCAAAGATTATAGGTTACACAAAGATAGCTCATGCCGATCTTTTGCTATATAAAGTTACAAGACGCTCGGAAACGCAGCGCCCCAAGCGGCTAGAACTATGGGGAAGTAATCACAACGCTTAGAGACATGTAAAAGTGCTTGTTTGTCGACGCGTTTCTGATGCGTTCCGATCATGTTTGTGAATACATTTACGGTGTAATGTGTAATAAAATGATTTGCTGCAATAATGGGGGTGTTTTGGCTTTGTTTTTTGTAGCAGGCGTTGTGAAATCGAAATATTTGGTTCATCGAAATGTGAGCATATAGTCCGTTTCAACATTGCTCTGTCAGTGGAGACAAAGATTATTCGTCTGCTAGCCATCTAGGTACATACGGTGAGGTTTGTTTACTTATCTTCTGTGGGTTTTGTGCAGAAAGTATACGTTAAAACAGTCTAATATGACTATTTTCGATTAGTTTTTAATCTAATTAATATTTTTGCATGCTTTAACGCGGCCGGATCTTTGGCATAACTCCCCGGGCGTGCGAAGTCAGTAGCGTCTCCACTGACAGAGCAATGTTTAAACGGACTATAGGCTCACGCGCATGCGCAGAACCATCCATTTCGATGAACCAAATATTTCGATTTCACAACGCCTGCTACAAAAAACAAAGCCAAAACACCCCCATTATTGCATCAAATCATTTTATTACACATTACACCGTAAATGTATTCACAAACATGATCGGAACGCATCAGAAACGCGTCGACAAACAAGCACTTTTACATGTCTCTAAGCGTTGTGATTACTTCCCCATAGTTCTAGCCGCTTGGGGCGCAACGTGTCTCGATCCTCACAACAATGAGCTAATGAGCTATCTTTGTGTAACCTATAATCTTTGGTGCAGCAAGGCGCAAAGGCCTGAACGGGGGCCTCACTCGTTCAATGGGGCCTGTTTTTGGGACGATGCCTTGAGAGTTAACACACCACGTTCGTTGTCGCTATGTTTGATACCTTTGTCACTGCGACCCCACTGTCTAATATTAATCTGCATCAACCCTTGGTCCACACGGTATTTCTTAAATCGACCATCTATTATGCTACATGGTTATGGTACCCTCTTCCCATTTCTGTCAGAAATGTATCATATCTTCCGTTATTTAAAAAGGATTTAAAACCCTACCTCCCAAACTATGTTGGGAGGGGGTGGGTGGGAGTGGAAAGAGGACGCAATGGGTGGGGTGAGAAATTGAGAGGAAGACAAGGAGAGTGAGTGTGGCTTCTCAATTCTTTAAGATGTGTTCTTTTGAGGGCCACTGGAAAATTGACATTTATTGTATCAAGTGCTTTCTCGCTAAATAAAGCAATGATTTGAATGGAACTAAATGGAACTGAATGCAACTGAATTCATTTGATTTGATTTGAATTAAATGGAATGGAATTGAATTGAATTGAATTGAATCGAATCGTATCAAATCGAATCGAATCGAATCGAATTGAATTGAATTGAATTGAATTGAATTGAACTGTATTAAAATGAATTGAATTGAATTGAATTGAACTGAATTGAACTGAATTGAACTGAATTGAACTGAATTGAACTGAACTGAATTGAATTGAATTGAATTAAACTGAATTGCATTAAATTGAACTGTGTTGAATGGAATAAATTGGATTGGATTGGATTGGATTGAATTGAATTGAATTGAATTGAATTGAATTGAATTGAATTGAATTGAATTGAATTGAACTGAACTGAACTGAACTGAACTGAATTAATTGAAGATGAATTGAATTAATTGAAGATGAATTGAATTGAACTGAGTTGAGTTGAGTCGAATTGAGTTGAGTTGAGTTGAGTTGAGTTGAATTGAATTGAATGAACTGCATCCAATCGAATCGAATCAAATCAAATTGAATTGAATTAATTGAAATAAATTGAATTGAATTGCACTGCATTAACGTTTAATTAGTATAAATTGAATTAAATTGAAATTGACTCGAATTGAATTGAATTGTATTGAATTGAATTGAATTGAATTGAATTGAACTGAACTGAACTGAACTGAACTGAACTGAATTGACCAGGTCTTCGAGCGGACATCAGCCTTCAGGACCGCCAGGTGACCTTCCATGGCCTGCTGAGGGATGTGAACAACGCCCACATCGAGCTGTTAGAGCAGGTCCAGTCACTCCGTAGCTCCAGAGCCTCCGTCTCCTCCCTGGTGCAGAGTCTGCTGGGCAGCCAGAAGGTGATGTTCTGTGTGTGTGGTGCCAACCTGCAGTGTTCTTGTGTTCCCTGTGTGTGTTCCTTGTGCGTGTTCCTTGTGTGTGTTCCTTGTGTGTGTTCCTTGTGTGTGTTCCTTGTGTGTGTTGCTTGTGTGTGTTCCTTGTGTGTGTTCCTTGTGTGTGTTCCTTGTGTGTGTTCCTTGTGTGTGTTCTTTGTGTGTGTTCCTTGTGTGTGTTCATTGTGTGTGTTCTTTGTGTGTGTTCCTTGTGTGTGTTCTTTGTGTGTGTTCTTTGTGTGTGTTCTTTGTGTGTGTTCCTTGTGTGTGTTGCTTGTGTGTGTTCTTTGTGTATGTTCCTTATGTGTGTTTTTTGTGCTTGTTCATTGTGTGTGTTCTTTGTGTGTGTTACTTGTGTGTGTTGCTTGTGCGTGTTACTTGTGTGTGTTGCTTGCGTGTGATCCTTGTGTGTGTTCCTTGTGTGTGTTGCTTGTGTGTGTTCCTTGTGTGCGTTGCTTGTGTGTGTAGCTTGTGTGTGTTCCTTGTGTGTGTTCCTTGTGTGTGTTCCTTGTGGGTGTTCCTTGTGTGTGTTCCTTGTGGGTGTTCCTTGTGTGTGTTCCTTGTGGGTGTTCCTTGTGTGTGTTCTGTGTGTGTGTTCCTCGTGGGTGCTCCTTCTGGGTGTTCCTTGTGAGTGTTCCTTGTGTGTGTTCTTTGTGGGTGTTCTTTGTGTGTGTTCCTTGTGGGTGTTCCTTGTGGGTGTTCCTTGTGTGTGTTCTTTGTGTGTGTTCTTTGTGTGTGTTACTTGTGTGTGTTTCTTGTGCTTGTTCATTGTGTGTGTTCTTTGTGTGTGTTACTTGTGTGTGTTGCTTGTGTGTGTTGCTTGTGTGTGTTGCTTGTGTGTGTTGCTTGTGTGTGTTCTTTGTGTGTGTTGCTTGTGTATGTTCTTTGTGTGTGTTCTTTGTGTGTGTTCCTTGAGTGTGTTGCTTGTGTGTGTTCCTTGTGTGTGTTTCTTGTGTTTGTTGCTTGTGTGTGTTGCTTGTGTGTGTTTCTTGTGTGTGTTGCTTGTGTGTGTTGCCTGTGCGTGTTGCTTGTGTGTGTTCCTTGTGTGTGTTACTTGTGTGTGTTCCTTGTGTGTGTTCCTTGTGTGTGTTCCTTGTGTGTGTTGCTTGTGTGTGTAGCTTGTGTGTGTTGCTTGTGTGTGTTCCTTGTATGTATTCCTTATGTGTGTTCTTTCTGTGTGTTCCTTGTGTGTGTTCTTTGTGTGTGTTCCTTGTGTGTGTTCTTTGTGTGTTTTGCTTGTGTATGTTCTTTGTGTGTGTTCTTTGTGTGTGTTCCTTGAGTGTGTTGCTTGTGTGTGTTCCTTGTGTGTGTTTCTTGTGTGTGTTGCTTGTGTGTGTTGCTTGTGTGTGTTTCTTGTGTGTGCTGCTTGTGTGTGTTGCCTGTGCGTGTTGCGTGTGTGTTCCTTGTGTGTGTTACTTGTGTGTGTTCCTCGTGTGTGTTGCTTGTGTGTGTTCCTTGTGTGTGTTGCTTGTGTGTGTTCCTTGTGTGTGTTGCTTGTGTGTGTTCCTTGTATGTATTCCATATGTGTGTTCTTTCTGTGTGTTCCTTGTGTGTGTTCTTTGTGTTTGTTGCTTGTGTGTGTTACTTGTGTGTGTTCTTTGTGTGTGTTGCTTGTGTGTGTTCCTTGTGTGTGTTGCTTGTGTGTGTTGCCTGTGTGTGTTGCTTGTGTGTGTTCCTTGTGTGTGTTCCTTGTGTGTGTTTCTTGTGTGTGTTGCCTGTGCGTGTTGCTTGTGTGTGTTGCTTGTGTGTGTTACTTGTGTGTGTTCCTTGTGTGTGTTCTTTGTGTGTGTTCCTTGTGTGTGTTCTTTGTGTGTGTTACTTGTGTGTGTTTCTTGTGCTTGTTCCTTGTGTGTGTTCTTTGTGTGTGTTATTTGTGTGTGTTTCTTGTGCTTGTTCATTGTGTGTGTTCTTTGTGTGTGTTCCTTGTGTGTGTTCTTTGTGTGTGTTCCTTGTGTGTGTTTCTTGTGTGTGTTGCTTGTGTGTGTTGCTTGTGTGTGTTTCTTGTGTGTGTTGCTTGTGTGTGTTGCCTGTGCGTGTTGCTTGTGTGTGTTCCTTGTGTGTGTTACTTGTGTGTATACCTTGTGTGTGTTCCTTGTGTGTGTTACTTGTGTGTGTTGCTTGTGTGTGTTGCTTGTGTGTGTTGCTTGTGTGTGTTCCTTGTATGTATTCCTTATGTGTGTTCTTTCTGTGTGTTCCTTGTGTGTGTTCTTTGTGTGTGTTGCTTGTGTATGTTCTTTGTGTGTGTTCTTTGTGTGTGTTCCTTGAGTGTGTTGCTTGTGTGTGTTCCTTGTGTGTGTTCCTTGTGTGTGTTGCTTGTGGGTGTTGCTTGTGTGTGTTGCTTGTGTGTGTTCCTTGTGTGTGTTTCTTGTGTGTGTTGCCTGTGCGTGTTGCTTGTGTGTGTTCCTTGTGTGTGTTACTTGTGTGTGTTCCTTGTGTGTGTTCCTTGTGTGTGTTACTTGTGTGTGTTGCTTGTGTGTGTTCCTTGTGTGTGTTGCTTGTGTGTGTTCTTTGTGTGTGTTCCTTGTGTGTGTTCCTTGTGTGTGTTGCTTGTGTGTGTTGCTTGTGTGTGTTGCTTGTGTGTGTTGCTTGTGTGTGTTCTTGTGTTTTGTGTCAATGCAGGTGTTGTGTTCCTTGTGTGTCAATGCAGTGTTGTGTTCCTTGTGTGTCAATGCAGGTGTTGTGTTCCTTGTGTGTCAATGCAGGTGTTGTGTTCCTTGTGTGTCAATGCAGGTGTGTTGTGTTCCTTGTGTGTGTCAATGCAGGTGTTGTGTTCCTTGTGTGTCAATGCAGGTGTTGTGTTCCTTGTGTGTCAATGCAGGTGTTGTGTTCCTTGTGTGTCAATGCAGGTGTTGTGTTCCTTGTGTGTCAATGCAGGTGTTGTGTTCCTTGTGTGTGTTCTTGTGTTGTGTTCCTTGTGTGTTGTGTCAATGCAAGTGTTGTGTTCCTTGTGTGTTGTGTCAATGCAGGTGTTGTGTTCCTTGTGTGTTGTGTCAATGCAGGTGTTGTGTTCCTTGTGTGTTGTGTCAATGCAGGTGTTGTGTTCCTGGTGGTGTGTTGTGTCAATGCAAGTGTTGTGTTCCTTGTGTGTTGTGTCAATGCAGGTGTTGTGTTCCTTGTGTGTTGTGTCAATGCAGGTGTTGTGTTCCTTGTGTGTTGTGTCAATGCAGGTGTTGTGTTCCTTGTGTGTTGTGTCAATGCAGGTGTTGTGTTCCTGGTGGTGTGTTGTGTCAATGCAGGTGTTGTGTTCCTTGTGTGTTGTGTCAATGCAGGTGTTGTGTTCCTTGTGGTGTGTTGTGTTCCTTGTGTGTTGTGTCAATGCAAGTGTTGTGTTCCTGGTGGTGTGTTGTGTCAATGCAAGTGTTGTGTTCCTGGTGGTGTGTTGTGTCAATGCAAGTGTTGTGTTCCTGGTGGTGTGTTGTGTCAATGCAAGTGTTGTGTTCCTTGTGTGTTGTGTCAATGCAGGTGTTGTGTTCCTTGTGGTGTGTTGTGTCAATGCAAGTGTTGTGTTCCTTGTGGTGTGTTGTGTCAATGCAGGTGTTGTGTTCCTTGTGTGTTGTGTCAATGCAGGTGTTGTGTTCCTTGTGTGTTGTGTCAATGCAAGTGTTGTGTTCCTTGTGTGTTGTGTCAATGCAGGTGTTGTGTTCCTTGTGTGTTGTGTCAATGCAAGTGTTGTGTTCCTTGTGGTGTGTTGTGTTCCTTGTGTGTTGTGTCAATGCAAGTGTTGTGATCCTTGTGATGTGTTGTGTCAATGCAGGTGTTGTGTTCCTTGTGGTGTGTTGTGTTCCTTGTGTGTTGTGTCAATGCAAGTGTTGTGTTCCTTGTGTGTTGTGTCAATGCAAGTGTTGTGTTCCTTGTGGTGTGTTGTGTTCCTTGTGTGTTGTGTCAATGCAAGTGTTGTGTTCCTTGTGTGTTGTGTCAATGCAGGTGTTGTGTTCCTTGTGTGTTGTGTCAATGCAAGTGTTGTGTCAATGCTGGTGTTGTGTTCCTTGTGGTGTGTTGTGTCAATGCAGGTGTTGTGTTCCTGGTGGTGTGTTGTGTCAATGCAGGTGTTGTGTGTTCCTTGTGTGTTGTGTCAATGCAGGTGTTGTGTTCCTTGTGTGTTGTGTCAATGCAGGTGTTGTGTTCCTTGTGTGTTGTGTCAATGCAGGTGTTGTGTTCCTTGTGTGTTGTGTCAATGCTGGTGTTGTGTTCCTTGTGGTGTGTTGTTTCATTGCAGGTGTTGTGTTCCTTGTGTGTTGTGTCAATGCAGGTGTTGTGTTCCTTGTGTGTTGTGTCAATGCTGGTGTTGTGTTCCTTGTGGTGTGTTGTTTCATTGCAAGTGTTGTGTCAATGCAAGTGTTGTGTTCCTTGTGTGTTGTGTCAATGCAGGTGTTGTGTTCCTTGTGTGTTGTGTCAATGCTGGTGTTGTGTTCCTTGTGGTGTGTTGTGTTCCTTGTGTGTTGTGTCAATGCAAGTGTTGTGATCCTTGTGATGTGTTGTGTCAATGCAGGTGTTGTGTTCCTTGTGTGTTGTGTCAATGCAGGTGTTGTGTTCCTTGTGTGTTGTGTCAATGCAAGTGTTGTGTTCCTTGTGTGTTGTGTCAATGCAGGTGTTGTGTTCCTTGTGGTGTGTTGTGTCAATGCAGGTGTTGTGTGTTCCTTGTGTGTTGTGTCAATGCAGGTGTTGTGTTCCTTGTGTGTTGTGTCAATGCAGGTGTTGTGTTCCTTGTGTGTTGTGTCAATGCTGGTGTTGTGTTCCTTGTGGTGTGTTGTTTCATTGCAAGTGTTGTGTCAATGCAAGTGTTGTGTCAATGCAAGTGTTGTGTCAATGCTGGTGTTGTGTTCCTTGTGGTGTGTTGTTTCATTGCAAGTGTTGTGTCAATGCAAGTGTTGTGTCAATGCAAGTGTTGTGTTCCTTGTGGTGTGTTGTTTCATTGCAAGTGTTGTGTCAATGCAAGTGTTGTGTCAATGCAGGTGTTGTGTTTCTTCCACATTTGACATTGTCTTTGTGCAGGTGGTGTGTTCCAAGTGCTGCCAGAAAGCACCCCTGGCCTACATGAACAACAGCCTAGAGCGTGTCTGTACCAAGTGTTACGACATCATCGTACACCGCTCTCAGGCCTCCCCTGCCTCCCCCACCAGCAAGAAAGGCCTTTTGCAGGTTGGAACACTCATAATCTTACTGACTACAAATCTTTAATCATTCACTCAGTTTAGCTCATTACTCAGTAGGAGCTTTCAGGCGTTCTCCAATGTCCTTTTCAGCGAATAACTGGGGAATGGAGTTGACTGAGAAGGTGCACTTGGGAGTGAGCTTATCACCTTGTGACTGAACCAGTGAGATGTGGACCAAGGTGCTGGCAAGTTGCAGCATCCTCTGTCCTAGTTCAAGGCATTTTCTACTTCATAGACTTGGGGTTGTTTCATTCTGTACTATTAGATTCAGCATCACTTTTCAGAATGCCAACTATAAAAAGAAGACAACTGCTCAACAACCGTAGTTCATGATTAAAAATGTAATGCAAGGCAAAGTTTGTGGCTGTCAGTTAAAATGAAGAGGTTGAAATGGAGACAAGTATACTAGGAAATAAAACAAAATAAAAAGCTCGCATTTTGTATTAAAAGTGCCTGACAAAAATGTCCCATATCCCATTTCACTTGTCTGTTTTAGCATGTCTTCATTTCAACAAACTATCCAGATCTGAGCTTTGCTTGCACTGTCATTTGTAATCTTGCAGATTGTGTGTGTTGGAATCCCCCTCCAAAACACATGTATCTCTACATCTATAGAATTGAATCTGTGTGTGTGTGTGTGTGTGTGTGTGTGTGTGTGTGTGTGTGTGTGTGTGTGTGTGTGTGTGTGTGTGTGCGTGTGTGTGTGTACACGTGTGTATGTGTGCTTGTGTGTGTGTGTTTTTTATACACTAAAACCTACACCACACAACCTACTGCAGTGAAACTTTGCATGAATACTCAACATAACCATATTTCAATAAACCCAGATTTCTCCATCCCAGGGATAGAACCACGGCACTGTGCCTCACACATCGTCCAACCCCAAAGCATGCTCGCCCATGCTTTGCTATGCTGTGCGAGGCGCAGTGCCGTGGTTCTATCCCTGGGATGGAGAAATCTGGGTTTATTGAAATATCGTGACAATGCGGGATGTTATACTGGCTGCTACCTTGTGTCGTTAGCTTTGGTTCAAACGTCTACGACGGGCCAAGCAGAAAAGACAAAAAATATTTACAGGAACTTCCCAACCCTTCAAATTTGTTTACAACATAACCATGAGAGTGTCATAGGTTACGTGGGTGTGTGGGAGGGGTCATCATGCCCCCCCCCCCCCAAAAAAAAAACAACAACACAACAACACACACCCACAAAAACATACACACAGGGGAAGGACAGTTATCTAAATGAGTAAATTTGTCTCTTCCTCAAGTTTGTGTTTCCTTCTTCTGGAGGTTCTTTAAATTTCTAATTTGTGTTGTTTACATCAATAGTATGAAGAAACTTGAGGTGAAAATTAAGGAAATTCTGTCATGCGTTTCAGGTGAAAGCAGACGAGGCCCCGGTTCTGAGCGGCTTTCTCTCCATGAGCTTAGACAAGGGGAAGAGCTGGATGCGACGCTGGTTCTCTGTCAAGGAAGACTTTGTCCTCTACTCCTTTCATTCCCAACATGTGCGTGCTTACAGAATTATTGACAGACAGACATGCAGGCATGCAGGCAGGCAGGCAGGCAGAAAGACAGACAGACAGACAGACAGACAGACAGACAGACAGACAGACAGACAGACAGACAGTCAGTCAGTCAGTCAGTCCAGACAAGACCAGACTAGACCGCAGGCAGGCAGGCAGACAGCCAGGCCAGACAGACAGACAGACAGACAGACAGACAGACAGACAGACAGACGACCAGACCAGACCAGACCAGAGACAGCCAGACAGCCAACCGACCAGACCAGACTACAGACAGACAGACACACACTGACAGACATGCAGACAGACCAGAACAGACCACAGACAGACAGACCACAGACAGACAGACCACAGACAGACAGACAGTTGTGAAAAATCACCCAGGACTTTTATCAGTATTCTGGTCAGTGAGAACTACTTGTTAGCAGTTGACATATCATCATGAGCATGCATGCTGTGGGGGATCCATAGATGCAAAGTAATGACTTTTAGACATGATGATAAGTCTTAAGCCTCACATCATGTCAACAGTTACTGGTATATTCACTGTGTACTGTACCAAGACCGCAGTCTGACAGAGGAAATCCTGTTGTAGGACACGAGTGCCCTCACCTCTCTACCCCTGCCTGGTCTGTCTGTGGAGCCTGCCAAGTCTGGAGAACATGTCTTCAAGCTGCACCACAAGAACATGAAGAAACCCTTCCTTTTCCAAGCCGACTGCCACAAGGACCTACGAAAGTAAGCACTGGTGTTGGAAATCTCTTTCAAGCAAAACATCTCTATCTGTAGTGATTGTATTGAAGAATTATTGTAGTAGATTTTCTCTCCCTCTTGCAGAATCTCCATTTTAAGTAAGCATATCATCATCATCATCATCATCATCATCATCATCATCATCATCATAAACAAGTTGTATTGCAAGCTCTTTCAGTTTCAGCTCTAAGGCTGCTCAGTGGTGCATGCACAAATAAAATAAATCTTCACAAGTTTATGTAGCACCATGACGTCACTTATAAAGGTCAACCCAGATCCTGCTTGGCAGAAAAGGCACATCTTGATGCCTCTTCTGGAAGTCCTCAGTTTTGTCTCCTGATGCAATGCCTCTGGCAGTTGATTGCAAAGGACCAATGCTGTATAGCAGACAGCAGTAGTATGGGAATTTTCTTACAGAGGTGGCAACATGCAAACTCATCCAAGACATTTAAGCTTTCCTATTTAAAGAAAAGGTGTATTTTAAAAACTCCACCTTTTGCTTCCAGCCTGTCCTCCATCGTTTTCATCCAGATCAGGCTGGTAACAGATGTGGTAGAAGTGTAATGGAGATAAACCCATTGCCTCTCTCTCTCTTTCAGAAGAGAGAGAGAGACATCAGGCAGCAGTGCTGTATATTGATGCTCATACTATTTGTGGCTACAGCCAGTTTTGTTAGCTTCAAAATTATTGCTGTTGCCATGCAGTTGGGTGAACGTGCCAGAACATTTTGGTAACAGATGTGGTAGAAGTTATTGATTAACTGAAGGTAAAGGTGCTCTTTTTTGTACTGTGATTTTCCGCCCAATGAGAGATGCTCACTTAGCACACTTATACCCCTTGGTCAATGGGCTACGAAATTTCTCTCTCCAATACCATCTCAACTCCCTGGGGAGCATGCAACCAGGCTTCGAATGAATGTGCCAAAGTTAGCTTTCACAGTTTTTCATCTCAGCTCTCACAGATACCTGTTTTACTCCTGGGTGGGGAGAAGCAATGCGAATATAGCACCTTGCCCAAGGATGCAATTCTATGATTCATGCAGCTTCGAACCCTGCACCCACAAGCTGCAAGTGACTGCAGGTCAAGCATGCTGACCACTGGGCCACGGAGCCTTCATTGTCTTTCTCCTGCAAAGGAGGAGGCATCAAGCAGCAGTGACTTACAACACCGCCAGTAGTTGTTGTCCCTTCCAGCCATTTTTACTTACCTGGACACGTTCCCTGTCGCCTTGCAGGTGGGTGAACGTGCTGCAAAGCATGTCCAGGTTGGAGCTGCCGGTGGACAACCAGCGCCACTCCACACAGTCCTCCTCCTCCACCACCAGTTCCGGCAGCTCAGACACCACCACACCTGCCAACAGCGCAGAGGAGGTCACACCCACAGGAGACCAGCCTCTGCAACCATCTAGCTCTAGTGCCAGCACCAGCACCAGCGACCCGTCGTCTAGCAACCCAGAGTCCAGTGATACATCCAGCAATGTGTCACCGAGGTCTTCCGGCAAGGGAGACAGCTCTGAAACCACCAGCTAAAATGCATCCGACGCCAGCCATTGTGAACTGTGTTTGGATTCAAGTGATTGATGGACCCATAGAATGGAAGAAAGAGAAAGAGAGAGAGAGACTCTCAAGCTATCATGTGCCACAGAGAAAGAATTATGGAAAGTATTTGACTGAAATGAGTCATTTCCATTGAAACATTTGGGATCAATTAGGAATTTTCTGTGATAAGAATTTAGTGATTGGACCAAGTCATTTTGACATGATAATGTTGAAGCAGTCATGATTAATTGAAGTGAACATTGGGTGAGGTGACGTGAAGATTGGGTCCAAGCCAACCTTTGTACAACAGAATGTCTTTCAGGTTCTTTCAGTCCTTTCCACACAGAACTGAGCCTTTGCCTGGTTCTAATGCCATCAAACTCTGGATCTTTGCTCAAAGTGTGGTTCCAACAAAGCACATATGTCAGTTTTAGCACTGGAGGGAGAAGCATGAATTTTGCTGTCTCTGAGTATGTCAGCTGGTTACAGTGTCTATCAGTAACACTGGTATTGGAAGTAAATTGTTGAGTATGTGAGTACACTGGTTGAGATCTGAGCATCACCTTATTAAGGGTGCCCTAAACTCACTACACACGGTGATGAGGGGAAATGTTATTTTATTACCTACTGACCTCATATGTGGCTTGTAAACATCTCTGGGGGAATAACAGCTCAGTAAAACAAATTGTCTTCCACCTTGACTAATGCTTGTGTGGTTCAATATCCTCATCACATTTGCTTCATGTGATAACATCCCTGCTGATGTCTGGGAGTGACAAATGTTGGGGTGTTTATGGAGCTTGTGTCAAAATGATGTCTTGAATCATCAGGGACCCCATCTTGGATTGTGATGAGCTCAAGCAGTAGGCAGACACTGGAAGATAAGTAGCTTGTTGCTGAGATCTTTTTTCTGAACATCAAAAGCTGAGGACTGCACTTGTGGTCTGCCAGTTTTATCTAGTCTAGTAATTGTCATCTTTTGTAGACCATGCATGGACATTTACTACTGATTCTGCACAAGGACACAAAGACAGCCATTTGTGGGTGACCCTGGTGTGATTAACAAACACACAAAGAATTGTCCATGTGGAGCCTAAACAGGACAAAAAGTATTTACAGGAACTTCTCGACCCTTCAAACTTGTTAAGAATAAACAGGAGTTGATAAGGTTGGCAGCAAACAGGGAAATTACTTGCGCGGGCTGCTGAAGAATGGAGACCAGCTCCTTGTCTTCCAGTTCCCAAACCTCCAACCCAGCCTGTTAGACTTGTATTTCAATATCATCCTAGTGCTCCCAGCCACTCACCACCACCCCTCCACCCCCCACCCCTTCCACCACCATCCCCCCACACCCCACCCCTTCCACCACCATCCCTCCACCCCAAACCCCATCTACCTTCCTAACTTCCTCTCAATATTCACACCTGAAGGTATCCTCCCTGATCCTCAACCTTTAAACCATCACCCCTCAACTCCCTCCCCTCGACCATCTGCCTTGACTACCCCCAGCCCGCCTCACACTTGTGAAGTCTGCAGGTCTCCCACTCCTATAGTAGAGCTGCATGGCAGATATCTAACCTGGTGCAGAAGTCTGATGTAGAAAAGCCCTTTTGTGTTTAATACCAGAAAACATGCACAACAGCTTTCTGTGATGGGAAGAAACATGCTCTGATGCATGCCGAGTAAGTCATTATGGAAGGAAATATTGCAAGGAGCCAGAAGAATTTTGTACATGTCTGTGTCATGCCATTTTGATGTTTATTCTTGCCTAGACATTCCATAGCAACTGCAAAAAATCCTGAACACCATTATAGGCTTGTCAAACATTGCAGGTAGAATAGCTTTGATGTGGGGCCCAGCTGTGTCTTAACTGTGAATACAATGTCCCAGTCCCCATGTTCTTACATTTAGTCTCATTACGAAATTGTCAAGCAACTTGATCAGAATAATTATTTGATGTTGGAATTTCACCCAAAGCTGTACTGTTATTCCAAGTTTTTGAGTTTCAGTATTCTTGTTACTACTGTATTTTGAAGAAGTTATGCATATCTTTTCCACCATCACTTGTCAGGGGAATGCGTTGTTAAGGAACGGAGAAGGTGTGCATGCAAGTTTCACAAAAATCAAAATTACTGACATTGTCACTGCCTGCTTTGGTCGCACATTTGCTTTGAATATAGGCATCAGATCTGCAGACAGTCTGGAGATGTTTTTAAGGCCATGTTCCGGTCAACTGACCAAAAATGCTTTATCCCTCCAGGTTTACTGGAGGTCCTCACAGCTTTATTTGTGTGTGTGTGTGTGTGTGTGTGTGTGTGTGTGTGTGTGTGTGTGTGTGTGTGTGTGTGTGTGTGTCTGTCTGTCTGTCCCGACTTAACGGCTGATATCTCAAAAACTACTGAACGGATTTCCTTGACATTTTGCACACTTACTGGAAGTTAGGTCCGATTGAATGTATCAAATTTTCAGAATCGAGGTTTGAAAAGAAAGTGACTTTTTTACGTTTTGGTGTTGCCAAGAAAACACTACAACAGAGTCCGAATGCAAAATGTGTGACATGATCATTTGACGTCGAATAACGTGATGCCAGGGGCGGCTCCAATCAGACAAAGATGCTACTGGATTAACTACCTTTACCTGTGGCAGGAAAGAGCAAATGCTTGCATTCCCATACGTGGGTAAAATAATGCCTGCACTTTGAAAATGTAGAACTGTGGAAGTAGCCACAGCATGATAGCCATGTTTGACCATGTGGATGTACCATGCTCACATATTCCCCTATGGTGCACATAATGTTATCTGCACCTTTCATGGATGTTGTTCATCAACACTTGTTGTAAACTGGTTTTGTGTGGGACAAACTACTCATCTACATGCATGCCAAGATGGACATTTTATGGTTATGTGGATGCATACAACTTGGTTGTAATATCTCTTGCATTATGACTCTAGTGTATGTTTTTAGACATGTGGAAAGTATGAGATGTGTAAAGCCTTGCAATATCACATATCAATGCAATCATCCTGTTTTCTCACAGACAAATTCATTAGATGACTGACACAGAGCAGCAAACATGTACCATGTGTTGTACATTGGGACATAATCCTTTCCTTAGGGATGAAATAAACTGACTTAAGTGGATCTGAATGATTCAAAAGTGAAACAAGAATCATCGAAGAAGAGGCAGACATTTTTACTTCCTTAATTTAATGGGTATGATGCAGTTAGGAAATTTCCGAATACATTTGAAGCAGTGAACCTCAATAAGCATAAAGAGGATGAAATTGTGTTGTTTTACACATGTGATGGGATTTACTTAGCCTGTGTCATTCAAGAAACTGCACAAATGTGTTGAAATGTCGTCATATTATTGCCTGTCAAGTATTACCATACAAGGAAAGTATTGAGCACAGTGAGTGAACTTGAGACTGAACTCTTGGGAAAGCATAACATGTCAAGCATTGCAGCATGGGGACTCCATACTGAGCAGTTATTGTTGTTGTTGTCCATTTTCTATGATCAAAACATCAACAGCTCACTTGTTTGAGAAAATTCTTGCACTGTGCTGCAGTATGGATTCCTACTGAAGATCTACTGTTATAATGAGTGACCCTCTTCAATTAACTTTAAAATTCAACCTTGTTGTATGAAGGATGAAACGTATGGGGTGTCACCTGTTCACATACTGACCAGGCCTCATGTTGCTTAACTCGGTGATCAAACGAGAACTGGTGTTTTCAACATGGTGTGACAGAAAGCTTACGTGGTGAAGGATTGGAATAAGTTGTTTTGCCAAAACTAAGAAACTAGAAATTTACCATTTTTTCTTCTTTGTTTTTCCCCCCCTTAGGGGCAGTTTAGAAAGACAGATCTCATTGTGTGACTGCATCATTATGTTAATGTGAGCACACATGGAATGTTTCAAATTGGAATTGATCCTTACAATAAGATCACCACAATTTCATTACATGATTACTTCAGTGATATTATTGCATGACATCTGGAATAATTGATCTGTGTGTGTTCAGGGGTGGCCCGGAAGTACATCAGCTACAACATTCTTTCGAACAGACCTGGGCAATGAATGCTACCTTTTCAATGGCTTCTGCAGCCACAGATGATGATGTTCTGGAGATGGACATAGAAGTGATGAAACTCCACAGCTCCTGTGGACTGACAAGTACCAATTACTACTGCCACTTTTAAGGAATGGATGCCTACCATGTAACAAACCTGACACCTCCTGTGTGTTGTGGTCTCCTTAGCATATTTCAGGATACTTTTTTTGTTTTTCATTCATGAGAGGGGTATCATTATGCATCTCTGTGAAATTTGTTGAAATGATATCAGGGATGTGTGTCTGTACATTGTGATGTAAATGTGTATATTTGGACTCATAATTTAAACATTTGTTTTGCTTCAGATGTGCGTATTTGCATAAAGTAACAATGCTTAACAAGGATATGAGGAAAGAAAACTTGAATTCCTCACTTCACTGAGATGTATTTCCATGAGACTATAGTTACTTGTTTTAATTTAATATTAGATTAGTCAGTATTATGTACTGACCATTTGCAATGCTTATTTTGTGCTTGCTGTATGTAAATAAGAAGGAAAAAGATGCTGCACAAACTTTAGTTGCATTGTATGTGAACAAGCCATATTATGTCTGACTGTGTACAGTGTAAGTAAAATATACATGTAAAAGACAAGAAAGAAACATCTGACAATACATGAATCAGACAATAAAAATTCAAGCAATTTGTAAAGCTTTTTTATTTTAATTGTTGAAATGTTAAAGCTTAAAATTCTTGATAAATTTTCATCCCTAATTATTGCTGCTTGGTGAATGGCCTTTGTGCATGATTTGATTTGGCTGTGAAGGTATATCTCATCATCATCTCCACACAATCCATAACTGATTTCACACTATAAGAGAGTTCTTCCAAACTGAAGAAGATATTCATGTGTCTTTGTAAGTCTTTTGATTGAACAATGGAAGTTGTATGAATAAAGAAAAATTCGTGAATGACACATACCATTGGTTTTGTCTTCTGTGGTACTTTAACATTGTTATCAGTTATTTTCCAGGAATGCATTTCCCGTGTAAAAAAAGTTTTTCAATAGAAAAACTGAATTATTAACAACTGCCATCTCCAAAATTGTATTATCGTACCTTAAATGGCAGCACGGATATTGTGTGTGGAGGGGTGTGGTTTGGATTCGCATTACAAGGGAGAGAACTCCTATAGGCTTAAAAGTCTAGTTATATGAAAGTAGGTGTATTACCTCCCTTACCCTAACGTTATTTCCTGCCCATGCTCATCAGACTCGGGATATCTCGTCAGTGTGGATTCATCTTATGATCCATGATGAAAGCAGGTGTAGAGGCAATCAAATGTCGAGGCATCTTGACACCGCCCTATGTCTCGCAAGACCTCGTGTCTATGCAACCCGGTCCAGTTTCTTATCCTTTTTTGCCGGGGGTGAGGGTGGGTGTTTTGCAAACCCTTAATTTTCATTTTAATTTGTTTCGTTCAAATATTCTTCTTCTTCTTCTTCTTCTTCTTCTTCTTCTTCTTCTTCAGCAACTTGGGGTTTCATTTTTCCTCCCTACTTGAGAAATATCCCGGGAACGTTGAGAGCTGGGTCGTGCTATTTTGCTATTTCTGATGTTATACGTAGGGGATTTTAATATATATTTTGTATTTTTGTACTTTTGGTATTTTGTACATCAAGACCCATCTCCGGTAAGTGACGTGGGTCACGTCATCTTCATGGAGGAGCGCTGCACGCCCAGACTTCCGCTGTGTGGAGAGCTTAATCGCACGTGGCCAAAGACACCAAGGCCGACCAAGGAAGCCTTACAAAGACTTACAAAGTCAACCTTCCCTGGTGCAAGATCAAAGCAGGGGAGCTGGGGAGAATGCCGGAGTCCAAGCGCGCTGGCGAGCCATGGTCCATCGAGCCTCCGTCCATTTCGAGAGGGCCCGAGGTCAGGGAAGTATGAAGTGCTGCAAGAGACTCCGTGCCCGAGTGGTCAGCGCGCTTGACCTGCAGTCGCTTGCGGCTGGTGGGTGCGGTGTTCGAAGCTGCAAGTTGCATCCTTGAGCAAGATGCTTTTCTCACATTGCTTTTCCCCACCCAGGAGTTAAAACGGGTACCTGTGAGGGCTGGGCTAGCTAGAAAACTGTGAAAGCTAACTTTTGCGCGTTCATCCACAGCCTGGTTGCATGCTCCCCAGGGAGCAGGGATGGTGTTGGAGTGATGAAAAGAGGAACCCCAGTGACCAGGGGGTAAATGTGTCCGCTTTGAGCTCCCGTCAATGGGTGGGAAAGTCGCAATATAAAAATAAGCACTTTACCCTTGATAACGCCACAGCGCAACACCGGCAGTGACGACAGCGACCAACTTCCGGTGCCGCCACTGCTCCAGACTTTGCACCTCAAGAGTGGGGTTGCAGAGTTACTTCCAAGTCCTTCCACGAATCGCAGCGACGAAAAAAAATCTTCTTCGGACCCAAAGGACAACCGCCACCAGATTTTGTACAGTAATGTGTGTGTTATTTTCATTGTTGATACAACGAAGGCTAAGACATCTTAAATCCTTCAATTTTTATGTTATGTTATTTTGATTTGATACTTTTTTCTTCTTCTTTTGTGTGTGAGCAAATACTCCTTTTTTGCCTCTCTGCTTTGGAACCTACAAAAGAATTAAATCTAAAACGTCAGCAGCATCTCGATCATACATGTCTTCACTTGAAACCAATTCATTCGTACTTATTTCGTTGTCCCAGCTTCCTCTAACATGCGAATGAATAAGTTCAAAGGTAAAACATTTTCTTGCATATTTTACTCCTGCAGAGTTTCGTGCTTCATTGTGCGTGTGTGTGTGTGTGTGTGTGCATGCATGCACGCGCGCGTTTGTGTGTGTGTGCGTGCGTGTGTGTGCGTGTGTGTGTGTGTGTGTGTGTGTGAGAGAGAGAGAGAGAGAGAGAGAGAGAGAGAGAGAGAGAGAGAGAGAGAGAGAGAGAGAGAGAGAGAGAGGTTACAAGTATCCTTTCGGCATAACATTACATAGAATATTGGGAGGTATGCATCACCACGGGCACATTTTCGGATCTACAATTTTCCATTGTGAAAAGCAAAGTATCTGTTCCTGGTACAGTTCAGTTCAGTTCAGTCTCTTAACCCTGAGATGGGTTGTTGAGGCACCACTGATGACTTTCGGACAATCTTTCTCCATCGATCTCTATCCTCTGTGGCTCGCTGTGAGTCAGCAAAGGTCAAGCCTCTCCACTCTTTGATGTTGTATTCCCACCTCTTTCTCTGCCTGCCTCTCCTTCTCCCACCGGGTACGGTACCTTGCAGGATGGTCTTGGCCAGCCCACTGCCTCTTGACACGTGACCATATCACTTCAGCTTTCTGCTTTTCACGATTGAGAGCAGGTCTTCGTACTGTCCAATTGCTCTCCTGGTCCTGTTGCTGACTTTCTCATTCGTGACATGGTCTTTATATGAGATGTTCAGAATCTTCCTGGTACAAGAAGACTATAAAAGGACATATGAAATACATGGGAGATTGAGGGAAGCAGCATCCGTAAACTACTCGCATTTCATGAGTC
>JAWQFJ010016195.1:0-16356 GCA_034096865.1 Theodoxus fluviatilis
GGGGGAAGTAACTCTTCACTTGCATTGCCACTTCACAATTTTTTTATTATTTTTTTTGTCTCCCTGACTGACTGTGGAGTATCATGTGTGCAAACCAAAAGCTGCATTTTTAAAATTGTCGGTCCGCGCAAAAAATACGCACAGTTTAAAAAAAATACGCATATCTGAACCAGTGAGTACGCTGAGGCAAAATTTGGGGTACCCAGGTCTGGATTTGGACTGTGGAGGGGAATTGTTGTGTGATTTGGACTGTGGAGGGCAAGTGTTTTGTGATTTTGCCTGTGGAGAGAAGGGTTGGTGGTTTGTGCTGTAAGCTGAAGGGTGGTGAGTTGAGATACGGATGTGAAGGTTTTGTGACTTGGACTGTGGCGGGGGAAAGTGGTTGGGGTTTGGACTGTGGCGGTGAAGTATTTGGTGTTTGGACTGTGGCGGTGAAGTATTTGGGATTTGGACTGTGGAGGTGAAGTGGTTGGGGCTTGGACTGTGGCGGTGAAGTATTTGGGTGTTTGGACTGTGGAGGGGAAGGGTTTTGTGATTTGGACTGTGGAGGGGAAGTGTTGTGTGATTTAGACTGTGGAGGGGAAGGGTTGTGTGATTTGGACTGTGGAGGGGAAGGGTTTTGTGATTTGGACTGTGGAGGGGAAGGGTTGTGTGACTTGGACTGTGGAGGGGAAGTGTTGTGTGATTTGGACTGTGGCGGTGAAGTATTTGGTGTTTGGACTGTGGTGGTGAAGTGTTGTGTGATTTGGACTGTGGAGGGGAAGTGTTGTGTGATTTGGACTGTGGAGGGGAAGTGTTTTGTGATTTGGACTGTGGAGGGGAAGTGTTTTGTGATTTGTGCAGTGGAGGTGAAGGGTTTTGTGATTTATGTAGTGGAGGTGTAGGGTTTGCAATTTGTATTGTGGATGGGAAGTCGGTGTGTGGAATTGTTTCTTGTGTCCCTATGTGCATTAAATCCTTGGTTATTCATTTATCCTTGCTTGCGTGGTCTGTGTCGTGTTTGTCTCACCCCAAGTAGCCCAGGGGTAGGAAGTGCTTTCCCTTATAGCGTCAAGGGTTTGTGTGTACTACCCACCACCAAAAAGCAGCTCTTGACATAAGGGAATATCCGTTGTCTGTTCACACACTTATTTCCAAGTCGAGTATTTTTTATTTGGTTTCCACGAGAGAAAAAAAAGTTATTAAAAAAAAAAGTTATTGCCTACCTACCTACCCTATTTTTTTTGGCTATGTTACCTTAACCACACCAATTTTTTTTTTTGGCCTAATCGTTATATGTGCATGATTCCCTATTGTATTTGATTTTCGTAATGCTTTTTTGTGTGGATGCAATTGATACCGATAGATGTACGCCATGCAGCTTTAGAAATTAGATACCCACTTTTTGTCGCCATTTCAAGGCTGTTGTAGACTGAATTTGTTTGTTCTACACTCAGAGCTCGAGTATTTCAAAGTTGACAACAAAGCTTGCACCCAGGAAAACATTCTGTTATCATCATCGTGACTTAGGCCACGTGTAACCAAGAAAGTTTTATCGTCTTTCAGTGCTACTAGAGCTAAGGTGCAGAGTATTAAGTTAATGCGCTCATCTATAGGTTTATGTGCATGAACTGGATGAATGGATATGAAAATACCCTCATAGTCATACTGTCATGTTCACTTTGCTATTGTCTTTTTTACAGATGAGTCTCTACATGAGCTTCCCTGTTGGGCTGTTCTACTACTTTAATCAGCCACAGTTCTTCGAGGGATGGATGATGAGCAAAAGGGTTGGTGTCTCAAATGAGCTTTTTCATTTTCATGAATCTCTAGGAGATGTTTCTCAATTTCACAGTGTGGCAGTTAATGGTAACCTATGTTAACTCCAAAGACCCTGTATGCTAAGATGGGCACATGTTAGATATCATTGTTGCAACAACTCACTTGCATATGCTGATGCTGTCGCGCAAGTTCCTGAGAGAGAACGATGAAGTGGTCTAGCTCTCTGGTCGACTAACATCGTCAGGCCCTTGACCCCCTCCACCCGGTTCAGAGCCCAGGGAAATAAGCCCCCCCCCCCAAAAAAAAAAAAAAAAAAAGAGAAGAGAAGTTGTGAATACAGTAACATGGCAAAAAGAGGGTGGGGGCCTGGGGGGTGGGGGGTGGGGGTGTGTAGGTGGGGGTAAGACAGACTGAACTATTTTTTTCTAAATAGAAGAAGCCAGATTGAACATATTTTTTGGCCTAATGTTCATGTGGTGGATGAAACTTATTTTTATTATCAGCTACAAACACATTTTGCCATGTTGAAAACTTGCGTCCACACTATATGACATGTAAATCACTTTTTTTCCTCATTGCAGAAAGAGCTGTTCCCCACGCCAGATGCCAGAGTGGTATGTAACAATTTTCTCCTCTATTATTGAGTCAAGCTTCTTGTACCTGTGTCCTGACTTGCAACATAAGTTTTCATTCATATGGTCATGCTTTCTCATCTATAACTTTTTTCAGGATGTTCATTCATGTTGGTTTTTTGAAAAATTGCATGCCATTGGCAAGAATTCTCTTAAAACATTGAAAGAACTTGTGTCTGTGCATGATAGCATGGCTGTACTACTGAAAACTTTCCCCTTTATTTGTGTTTCTTATGTAGGCTACCAGATGGATGGATGGATGGAGTTTTACGGCCTATCAGCCTTGTAGGCTATATAAGGCCATTAAGCACGAAAATCACTAGAGCAGTTTAGAGTAAATGCAAATCAAGTCACGGTGTCCCTAGTTATTCGCCTCTTACGAATCGCGTAGGGAGACGCGGTGGGTCAATTCTTACCCCGAACCCACAGGGGGATAAAGGATATGATGTATTATCCAATTTATGTATTAAAGGTTTCTAGTTTGTGTGTGTGTGTGTGTGTGTGTGTGTGTGTGTGTGTGTGTGTGTGTGTGTGTGTGTGTGTGAGAGAGAGAGAGAGAGAGAGAGAGAGAGAGGAGAGAGAGAGAGAGAGAGAGAGAGAGAGAGAGAGAGAGAGAGAGAGAGAGAGAGAGAGAGAGAGAGAGAGAGAGAGAGAACAAAACTATACTGCTGCTTTCATCTGTATATGATGCTCAATTGTGCTTCTTTCCTTGCAGAAAGACTCCATAGACAAAGGGATTGCACAGATGGAGGACATTAGAGAGGAGCAGTGGAAAGCCCAAATGAAGTCATAAGAACAAGTCTTTTCACAGTTTACTTTGTGTCAAATGTGTGCAATGAGGAGGAACCCCAGCTCAAAACAGGGAAAATTGTGGTTTTTCTTGAGAATCACACGATTAAGCAAAAGTAGAGGTGTTTCCATTTGTTCCATTATTCATATCAAAGTTGACTTCCCACTCGAGGGTGAATGAAATCTTAGGTCTTAAAATTATCTTAAATGACACACCGTTAAGTACTGTCTGATGGCAGAAAAGAACAGAGCTAACAGAGTTAGATATATAAACATGTAAAATCGTAATGAGATACATATACACAAAGTGATAAAGCAGTTCAAACAGTATAGTAATCAAAACATGTTTATTATTTGTGCATAACTAATATGATTCTCACAGTAAAACAGTTACAGTCAACACAATTATAACACATTTAGAGCACACCAAGTGAGATCTAGCAACACGGGTGATGATTATAAAAAAAAAGTCTAAATGTGCCAAGACTGAATACAACTACTGTATACAGTCATAGTGTACCTGTATATAATGGAGTTCCTGGAAGGAATTTATTTGATTGCTTTCATTAGATTTCTAATTTTCATGATTGTTGAAACTGACTTACTGAGTGAAAATATTTTATACTTGTAAATGCCTTTGTTCAGTACATTATGCTGCAAGTGGTGTTGTAAGCTTCGTGTGGCAGTGCTTGGTGGAGAAAAAGTGTGCATGGATAAGAATGCATTGTTTGTCTGGTGTAAAAATTAAATGCTTCACAAGTGAAAATGCATAACCATGTTACCAAAAAGTCATGTACACTGCACACGATCTTTGATGTCACTGAAGTAATAAAATTATGCTTCCATCGTTGCATTCAGTGTGATGCCTCTGACATTTGGATAAGGTACCTTGTGTGTGCATCTGCACTTGCTACTTATAATACAGTTGTCGGTTACTGTCCACACCTTTTTCTTTTCAGTTAATATTTCAACTGGCCCCGGCACCCCATTCTTTACTTGTAATCAAGCAAACATTTACCTCAACACAACCACTAGTGAACCTAACAACTTTAATTAGATATGAAGGTAAAGGTAAAAGCATGATCTCCAGGCCTTGCACTGTACCCCATGATCTCCAGGCCTTGCACTGTACCCCATGATCTCCAGGCCTTGCACTGTACCCCATGATCTCCAGGCCTTGCACTGTACCCCATGATCTCCAGGCCTTGCACTGTACCCCATGATCTCCAGGCCTTGCACTGTACCCCATGATCTCCAGGCCTTGCACTGTACCCCATGATCTCCAGGCCTTGCACTGTACCCCATGATCTCCAGGCCTTGCACTGTACCCCATGATCTCCAGGCCTTGCACTGTACCCCATGATCTCCAGGCCTTGCACTGTACCCCATGATCTCCAGGCCTTGCACTGTACCCCATGATCTCCAGGCCTTGCACTGTACCTAATGATCTCCAGGCCTTGCACTGTACCTAATGATCTCCAGGCCTTGCACTGTACCCCATGATCTCCAGGCCTTGCACTGTACCCCATGATCTCCAGGCCATTTGATCAATCTTTCACTGGCACCCGGCATATTTACCAGCAGGAATCAAGCCTTAAAATTCACTGAAGGATTCAAAGCACTGGTTTATACTTTTATCCTCAGTGCCACAACAAATCTACGATGGGATAGAAACATTTCTAAGTGTTGCCAGCAGCCTAATCTGCTGGCACTTGTGTCAGAACCTTACTATGATGTTGCACATATATATTTTCTGTATAATCATGAAAAAGTGGACAGAATGTATAAGTATAAAGCTGCTCAGTCCCTTACTTTTTTCAAAGATTGCCATTCCTGTAGCCAAGTTAAATGCACAGCCAATACCACATGCACGTAGTAAGAGAGCCTATGCAAGATGTACTGAATGCATCATGTCCATGATGGGTGCAGGTTGCAGTGGAACCCAGCAGTGTACTTTGCATTGGTCCAGTTGATGTGAAGTTTATCACATGGAGCAAGCTCTGAGTACATGTAGTGTGGATCTGAGCGTGTTTGGATGCAGAGAACAGGGGGATTCCCCTGCAGTCTAATGATTATCCATGAACATTAAACTTTATGGGTAAAAAACTTTTATGACAAGCTTACATAGTTTTTCGTTTTGCTGATGGTTGGGAGGAGGGATATGAATGCCAGGAATTTGCTGTAACTTTTCAGGGAGGCTTGCTGTAAGTGTTGTATTGCATTTCAATTTCCCTTCTTCATCTCTTAAACTACATGTATAAGCTGAAGAAGAATAGACTTAGAATCGCAATCCCTCCATGAGAATGTATACATTTAATTGAACAATTCAGTAGGCCATCAGTACATTCAGATCTTCAAAAGCATGGTACATTGCAGACTTCACATGCCACACAGGAATGTGGCAAAAGACAGTCAACTGAGCGGAGGGTAACATGACAGAAAAGAGGGAGAGATGATTGTCCACTACCCTGCTTGTCTCCTGTCTCTTTCCCACTCAGCTGAGATTTTCCTCCTCCTCCCCCAAAAAGACACAAAATGGGTGACAAAATTCTAGTTGTTGTAGGCTACTTCCATGCCCCCCCCCCCCCCCCCCCCCCCCTCATTGAGATATAGACAGGGGTTATCTTAATCAAGAGGAATATAAAGCATGTCACTCTGCCTTCATGCAGCGTCCTAATCACGAATAATAATAATATAGTTTATTTACTCACATACCTTCCCTTGACAGGCAAGCTCATGGCGCTTACAATCCAAAGAATAAACACTCATACAACCGCTCAACACCACATTCCTACAAAAACTCACACATGAACAAAAAACAAAACCTAAAATCCAATAGAACAAATTATACAATATACACAGCACTTGCAGGCAAGGTCAAGTAAGGCGAAGCAGCTCAGCGGGAAAGGCGGATCGGAAGAGGTGGGTCTTTAGAGCATTTTTGAACTGGGGCAGAGTGTCAGAATGACGGACTGAGAGAGGGAGACTATACCAGGTTACAAGTCCAATATAGGAGAAGGCACGCTGTCCTTGAGTTTTCTTGTTACGGCGGGGGACCTTAAGTATTCTAGAGTCAGCAGCTGAGCGTAGAGATCTGGAGGGCGTGTAGACTGTAAGGATTTCTGTAAGAGCGTGTGGTGGGTGTTGTTGATGGCCTTGAAGCACAAAGTAGCAAGTTTATAATCTATCCTCTGAGAGATGGGGAGCCAGTGAAGTTTAAAGAAACGGTCAGGAGGTGCTTGTGCGACCAGTACATTCAACAGTGGTTTACAGAGATAGATACTAAAGACGTGTTTTATAACTATAGGATGTACAAAGATGAATTTGTGTTAAATCAATATTTTGCCATACAGTGTTTAATTTATGAAATTTAGAACCTTGAATAATAGACTGCCAGTGCAAACAAATCGTTCTCTAAATGTGCAAAGATCGGAACGCCTTTGTACAAAATGTGCTTCCGGCGACATTGGGGATGAATACCATTATGTGTTTGTGGTTTTTTCAAAGATGAGATGGTGTACGATTAAACATGATCTTTGTCTGCATTCTGCCGCCTCCAGCAGGGTCTACAAGAGTTGTCTGCCTTGCAAGATTTCTAAGGACGAGTTTGATTGGTTGGGAAGAGTGAGATCGCGGGAACTTCGATCATTCACGTGCAAAAAAATGTCTACAGCAGAGCATTTGCTTCATGAGTCGACGGATGACGTTCCTGTCTCACCTATAAAGGGCAAGAAGAACGCTGATCAACAGGTATGTGAGGGTTTGGTGCGTATATTACGAGCTGCTCTCGTCTGGTTTTCGCATGAAGCAAACGTGCACACGTAAACGGCACAGGCCTCGATCTCCCGCGTGCATCCGGATAGTCGCAGATCAACCGTGAATCTGAAAGCGTCGTTCATTGTAAAGTATATCAGAATTTGTTTACGGCGAAATCGTCAGAGGACAGGCCTCTGTACCCAATGCTAACCTTTCGACTTGAAAACTGTTGTGACTGAGGAGTGTGAGTAAAATGATACTTTTTCAGACATATTTTAATTTGGAGTGCACTAACTGGAAATGATGAGAAAGTCGGCGCTGAGGTTACTTCGACTTCGAGTCCTATAGACTATAGTAGTATATGTATACATAACACAAAAGTAAATTTTTGGGTATGATTCCTCCAAAGTTTCAGTGGCATCACACTCATACTTTAGTATGGCCTTGAGTAGGTTGGATACTTTGCGTCTGAATTCCTGCTAATTTCAGGCGCGGTTCAGAAAATTTGCTCAGAGAGAGAACAGTTTACGTTCTTGGTCTTACTTAGCTCGGCTTACTCTTTTCTAAGACAGCCTTCGCTCAGTGCTGTCTTCCTGAGATAATTTGATCGAACAGAGAGAGAACTTAAATTCGTGATCTTACCTTTAGCAGCTTACTCCTTCCCCAGACAGTCTTCGCTCAGTGTTGTCTTCCTGGATTTAGGATTTAATACCTTTTTGGGCCATCGCTATTTATGATTTATCTCCCAGAAACTGACTGCCGAAATGGTGTCTGACAGAACTTGCATGGTCCAAGACTAGAAGCGCAAGACTAGAAGTTTATGAAACACTTGATCTACTGAAAGCGGCAGACATGGGAACTTACTTTGCAAGTGTCCTCAGCCAATCATGATTGATGATGATGATGATGATGATGATGATGATGATGATGATGATGATGATGATGATGATGATGATGATGATGATGATGGTATATGTGGATGAGCCAAGTCCAGTCGCCTGATGTATAAAACTTAGATTTATGTATAAATTTTAATCTTGAACATTACAAAACTGGACCCTAACTGATGTGAACCTTCAACCACATCAGTTGTACTTGTAGGACCCTGGGACATATAGAAAAACTGAGTTTATCTCAGGTTTTAGTTTATTTAGTCTTAATTGCCATCTTAGCATCTAACTCCAAAAGAGTGAGTATATGCTTCTCTGAGGTACTGAAGATGAGAGCCCTAGCTGTCATCCCCCTGTGGGTTCGGAGTAAGAATTGACCGTCCGCGTCTCCCTACGCACGATTCGTAAGAGGCGAATAACTAGGGACACCATGACTTGATTAGCGTTTACTCTAAACTGTTCTAGTGGTTTTCGTGCTAAATAGCCTTACATAGCCTACAAGGTTGATAGGCCGTAAAACACTGTCCATCCATCCATCCATCCATCCATCCCTAGCTGTCAACTCCAGCCAGCACGTTAGTTTCCACCAAATAAATTGCATTTATATTTGTCTTCTGTTTATAATCATTGCATCAAAATTATAAATGTAAATGCACATCATAGCAACAAAAGCTCATGGGAAAAGCAACTCGGTAGCTGTTTTGTTTCTTTGTTGAGTAAATGGTTTAAATTTATTTATCAAGCCTGTGTGCAGTTTTGCATGCACTAATCTCTGTGTTACTGTTAGCTTACATGTGTTAGCTTTCCTTTGGAATGTAACTCTGCTGCTTGCCACTGCAGAATATGCTTGAACTTTTCCCATTGTGCTGTGTACAGGAAGCCATGGAGAGGAAGTCGCTGCAGACACTCCAGTTTTCTGCTACAAACCAGCATCTTGTTGGGTCTGGTGTTGTAAAGCAGACCAAGGTAAGTCCACATCTCAAATATAAAGCATATCATTATTGAGAGAAAAATCAAGCTGCCTAATTATCCCCCCCCCCCCCCTCCTCCTTCACCCCCCCCCCCCCCTTCACCCCCTCCCCCCCCCCCCCCCCCCTTCACCCCCTCCCACCCACATGGCCACCCCACACACACCACCATCATCACACATGTTCACAAACACACACACACACACACACACACACACACACACACACACACACACACACACACACACACACACACACACACACACACACACACACACACACACACACACACACACACATACACACACACACACACATACACACACACACACACACACAAACACACACATACACACACACACACACATACACACACACACACATACACACACAAACACACACACACACACACACACACACTTGCAGTTGCCACCACCACCAATCAGAAGGCAAACTTACATCTGCTGTGTTAAACAGATTAATTTTTGTTTGTGTCTAAAGGTCACATTATTAGGTACCAGTGTTAAAGTATGAAAAACAATTTGTGAAAAAATGCTGAGTAGAGTCATCAGCGCACTATGTCACACGTACTTTTCCCTGATCTTTACATCACTGTCAAAATGTGAAAATTTCCTCTGCCGTTTTTTCGGGAATATGCATGAATAGATCATAGATCAATATTATTGTGGTTGAAATGTCTGTCATTTTTCATACTCGATTTTTTTTTCTCAGGCAGGGTTACAGATTTTCTTTGCAGAAAGCAAGTCGACCTGATTCAGACTCATTGTTGTATCAAGGGTTAATAATTCCACCATTGTTTTCTTTCCCTTTGGGTCTCAGTCTCAGATCCTCCAGTGGATATGCATTAACTATGAACAGTACAGTGAAAATCTTGTCATCAACTTTTGAAAACATGACGCTATACTCCACTGTATGTACCGATTGAGGCACATGACCCCTCCTTGTTATGAATTGATGAAAGGGCTGCACCTGTTCAAAGTTCAGTATTTTTTACATGTAATTGCAGGCTCAGTCAACATTTCTATTTATTTTGTTAAAATTTTCTCTTTCCCCAGGGTCATGCTCACAAAGGAAAAATAGTGAAGTCTGTGATTGTCCCCACAAATGAGCCTCTGAAGATTTATGCTGATGACAGCAGTGAAAACAAAGGAAAGAGACTTTTCCATCGGGAGACGATAGCAACACAGACAGATGATGACCTCCTGGAAGACCTCCTGCAGGAACGCCTCAAGAGGCGGCGCCTGCCAGAAGCAAGCCCCGACTCAGATGACTCAAGTCTGGTGACAGGAGGTGAGGCAGATTCAGCATTGCATTTTGACTTCACTCAAACTTATTGACTGTTGCTGTTTGGCTAGTATGACAAAATGATGCCTACTTATAAATGTGTTTAGTTGATTGCAGGTCTAAAAAGATGTCTCATCCATTTCTGACATGTTCTTACAACTTTTGAAGGTGCAGAATAGATGGGAATTTTCTTAGCCTTGCTTTGATAATCATATCAGCTTTGGATGATATTATAACCTTTGTTAAAAATTATTGTATATTCCTGGTTTATCATATGACAAATTGACAAATGCTCTCAGGGCTCACTTTTAAAACATTGTTTTGGTAATACTCAAGATTCTAGTTACATATGTCGTAGAAGTATGTTGCTGGAATTAACATAAGGACTGGCACCTACATTTAATGAAATTCCAGTCAGTCCTTAAACTCCTGGCTAGTAAAAATTGATATGAGAGAAGCATCTCTCCCAAGGATGCACATCAGGTTGTGGAAACTCGGGCCACTCAGCACTGGCAAGGCTGTTGCCCTCGGACTAGAGTTGCTACACATTTGCAGTTACATTTGGGTCCTCTTGCTTCCAGACATGATTCCAGACAGATACTGGCAGCTGTTGGCAGAAGAAAGAAGGGTAGCCCTGGAGGAGACAATAGAAGAGAACAAGAATGTAAGTTCCCTCTCGTGTCTGTGTGGTGCTGCATCTACGTGTAGACCATGGGGTTGGGGCATGGTTGCTTGCTGGTAATGGCTTGGGGTAGGGTTGCTTGCTGGTGATGGCTTGCATGGGGCAGGGTTGCTTGCTGGTGATGGCTTGGGGCAGGGTTGCTTGCTGGTGATGGCTTGGGGCAGGGTTGCTTGCTGGTGATGGCTTGGGGTAGGGTTGCTTGCTGGTGATGGCTTGGGGTAGGCTGAACAGTCAGGGAGGTCTAGAGATGAAGGAATCCATCTCTCCTCCCTTTTCTGCTCCATAGAGTGGTCAAAGATATCAGGGATGGCTTCATTCCTTTATTGGGCTGGTGACAGGCTACATTGGCCAGAGACAATTTCCATTGCCACTCTCTCTGCTGTGTTTGGCCACTCTGCGCTCTGCCACACTCTGCCCTGCCTGTCCTGATTATATGTGACCAGCCACGACAAAACCAGTGCTAAGTAATTTTTTGGACAAAATAGGGTTTTAATAGTTTTGAATTCTGCATTCATTTCTGTTTGTTTTGATATAAGAATGAACAGTGTGAGTTAATTAGAATAGGAGTTACAGGCATTTCAAGTTGGGTACTGAAGCAGCTGTCATTTTGAAAAAACGGTCTCAGAAGATTTACCCTCTTCAGACATTAAACACCTTAGCAATGGTATTTCAAACTCCGTTTCCAAAAATAGCTGACCTTATTTTTCTTCGACATCCACAGAGCGGGAACGCCAAGAGAGCGGCCTTTCTAACGGTACATAACATGAAGGGGTTCTGCAAGGGTTTAGGTGTGTTTATTGCCGCTAAAATGAGGCAATCAACGCTGATTACAGGGAGCTTTTGAAACAATACATAACACAAAAGTCTTTATTTTACCATCAAAATATAATTTTTCTAAATGTTTCCTTTACTGGCATGATAGTTTGAACCATGTAGAATCTATTTTTATCAAAAAGTGAAAATCACCCAGATTGACCCTCCCTGCCTTTTCTCAGACTTAGCGCAAAATAGGGCCGCGCGACTTAGCACTGGTTTTGTCGTGGCTGGTCACATATGGAGAAGACATGGACTTGGACTTCAGTGAGGACAGGTACCCTCGAGTGCACAGCCAGGCCTCTTAACTCTACAGCCTAAAGCTGTGCTTCCATATCAAGCTTTGACTGCAAATAACAACAAAAATTAACTGTTGCATATGGCAGCTCTTACTCCAGTAGATGGGACAAATGGCAGCAGCCTACTTTCTGGTCAAAGAGCAATTTTGAAAAGAGATTTTGTATTTACAAGTTTGCATATTACATTAGCACTTGCGACACCAAGATGAATACAATGTCTCCATACCAAAGTCTGCCAGAATTATCCTTCGCAGCTCATGCAGGTTGCAACATACAAGATAGCTCATTGGGACTATTACTATGACTATACTGAATAGCGTGGTCTGAGGTGCTGGCCTGCCAGAACAAACCGTATGAGGGATTCGTTCCTCCCGACAGCCATTGTCTCTTCAACAAGTCCCGGTGAATGGGTAGTATGCATGAAGATTGTTGTGAGACTTGACGTGACTGTGGGACCAGGAGTGACGCGAACTGTTACTGAAGAGTGGGTGATGTGAACTGTGACTGTGAGGATGAGTGATGAGAGCTGTGACTATGTGACCAGGATTGATGTGACTTTTGACGGAGGATTGGAGTAATGTGAACTGGGACTATGAGGACTTGTAGTGCTGTGAAGTGAACTGTGACAGGAAGGACTATGAATGGTGTGAACTATGTCTGTGCCAACAAGGATGAACATGTGAGAGTGTGTGTGTGTGTGTGGGGGGTGAGTGCATGCGTTATGCGTTGATGATCGTGTATGTATGCTGTGTGAGTGTGGTTGTTGATGTGCATGCCTGTCTCTTGTTGGTCTTTCCTGTGATTGTGTTGTGTTGCAGGATGAAGAACATGATGTGGGGGGGACTTGTACATGTGTTATGGTTGAAGATCGGGTATGTGTGATTGCATGACGATGGTTGTTTAATGTGCATGCTTGTGTCTTTTGTTCCTTCTGTGATTACTTGTTGCTCTGTAGAATGTTTCTCTATTAAATTGAATTGCCTATGATGTAGCGCTAAATGTGTCCTATCTTATTGTGTCGTTCTGTTTACTATATCTGATGCGCGTGATCAAGTATGTATAATTATTTGAAGTAACATGGTGTTTGTTACGGTCCTACCTATGTATATATATATATATTTTTTTTGGGGGTGCTGTATTGAAATGCTTACCCTGTGCTATATTCTCTATGCGTTTTGAGAACGCGAGTTTGGGCGGTAAGCGATTGAAGCCTTTGGTAGAGCGAGGGAACGCTCACGGGATGTTTTGGCGTTCCACTTTTCTGGTGTTTGAAATGCCGACTCTCTACCGTTGCCATACTTTTCCTGGCCTATTTTTGGGTTGTGTGAAGCGCGAGGTCTGGCGGACTCAGCCTGACCTCTGCTCTATTGTCTGGGATGTCAAAAAATGCCGAACCGGTGTCCCCATTATTCTGTGCTGTTTAAATTATGCAAGGCTGGCGGGAATTAGCAGTGACCTTTTTGTGAACTCTCTGTCTGGGTTACGTCTAGGTTTTAAAACCCAAAGTTGGGCGCAATCGGCCTCAACGCCCATTTCAGCGTAACCAGGACACGGATGCTATTCCTGACGATTTGATTGGCTGAAGCTGATCAAGTGTAAGCTTTGTTGTGGTTCTTTAGACGACGCGCGGGGAAGGAAAATTCAGTGTGAGCTTGTGCGGCGAGCTGACGAGACGTGATGTCTGAGTAAAAAGAGATGCCACTCCATGTGCAGTGGGAACACGTAAAACAAAATCTCCATAAAAAATCCTGTACTAAGGACAGTAACCCCATGAGTGGGCGAGCAGCCAGCTTGGCTAGCAGATGTCAGAAAAGTCGACATTCCGTGTTGCAGTAGGAACCTGTTGAAGAAAACCTGCAAGACTTTCTCCCCAACCACCTGAAGGCGGTGTGTGAAGAGAAGAATCCATCTCCCGAAGAAAGAAGGAAATTCCCTCAGTCTACGCGTAACGCTGGGCTGAGTGTCAAGTGTGCAAATCTAACTCCACACAGGCGGTGGAGCTGTGTTGTGTTGTGTGTGGAATACACAACACGTTTATGGCCTTTCTAATCTCTCCTTCCAAGGATTAGCCTTGAGAGAGAGATTGTATGTGATGGTCTGAGTGACCAACATTCTGTGCACTAAATTTCATCTGTGACGCACTCCCGAATTACGTCACCAGTCGGCGAAAGACTCACTCGTAAGTACTGTTTGAAATCCAGTCTGTTGTTTATTCAGAGGAAGCATTCCTCTATGTTCAGTCTGAGAGTAGACTGATCACTTTGAATGAGTGATTTAACCCATTTTGCCTTTATATCATTCTCTAGCCATGATCTACTAGTACTATTAAAGAAAATCATTCATGCTCATGGTGTCATGTCGACTATGCGAGCAGAGAGAGTGAATGAAGAATGAATTATCACCCTCCACTTATGATACCCCTAGACAAGGAAAACAAGAATTTGCAAATTGTGCAAATTAAAGTGGAGGTAGGTGATAGTGTTATTACATTTGTTAGAGTAATAAATTATGATACAATTGCATGCTATTTTATTTTATGGCCTATGATTAGTGTGTGGACTCCATAACTTGAGCGCTGTGATTGAGTTAATTAATGTTGAACTTCTTGTACGTTTCTGTTTTTGTATGTATGTATTATGTTTTTGCCTCCGACAAAACAAATTTCCTTGTAACAATGAGGACAATAAAGTATCTTGTATCTTGTATGGTTACAATCAAAGGTGTACAAAATGTATAAAGTGTATCAAACTGTACATCATATTCAAACTGGTAAGTGGGCCATTCACTTTTTCCAAAAGCAAAGGGATGGGAATTCATCTCCTCCTCATTATCTTTAGGGCGGCTTGATGAACATACTATCATGTATCTCTACAGCAGTTGTTGACCCAGAGAGGCAAGCTGCTGACAACTGATGACCACTCCGTCTCCTGTAGCTGTGTCTCACAGCTGCTAGTAGAAATATTTGTCTCACACTTCTTTCCTTCCCCCTGTTAAAACTTGATGCTCTTACACTTTCGATTGCCTTGGAGTACAGATTTTGTTTGGGGGGTGGGAGGTGGGTGGGTGGGGAGATGGATGGATGGACTGAGTGGCAGTCTGAGACAAGCAGACATAAACATAAGCATTACGAGCTCTCATGGATGGTATAATGACCAGATTATTTCTGTTTCAGCTCCATGAGGAAGTGGCTCATCTGAAGGCAGAGTGTGAAGGCTTGCAGGACACAGTCACCAAAGCCCAGAGTCTTGCAGCTTTGCTTGAGGTACCTATTGCCTTGTATGCTGTCATAGGCGACCCCCTCCCCCTCCAAGTTGTGGTTATGGTAATAGAAAAAAAAGAGGGAGGGGGTGGTCAGTAGATAGGCCTAAAGTTTTTTCTCTCAAGGGGGCCAGATTACAACTGTACATATCTGTGTGTGTGTGTTTGTGTGTGTGTGCGTTTGAGAATCACCATGTATACAGTAGATTTATCAGAATTTTGCTAATATAAAAAAATGTCTTTCACTGAAAACACTTTTAAATTAAAAAAACTTAAATAGTCCTCATAGGGAAGATGGGACAGCATTGAAGTTTAATTGTTGTTTACTTCTTTTTTTTTTCCCCACTCACAATCACAGAAAAAAGTTCAGGGTCAGCAGGATAAAGTAGGATCAGTTGGGTTACCGTAACCACTTTTTCCCCCTCGGCTCTAGTGCAGAGCAGTTGGCTTGCTTCTCTGCATGGCTATGCTTGGCTGTCAGTGTTTCGTGTGAAAAGACGCCAACTTTACAGGGCCTGACTGCTCTTTCAAATTATTGTTTGCACATGTGCTGCAAAGCATATCTTTAAGTAGTTATTAAAAGTATTGCCTCTTGTTTGCAGAGGTGATTGGCATGCTGTGATGTTTCTGTTGCTTGCATTTTTGATGAGTAAGAAGTAAACTGAGGGGGAGGGAGGGAGGGAGATGGATGCAGTGACTGTTCTTGCTGTTTGGTCATATTTGATGCATGATTTCCAAGCTTGCTCCTTCATTTCAGTCTGTGATTAGTGATGAAGAGGATGGCAGTGACCAAGACACTGTTGATGCTGGAGACGGTGATATAAATGAAGATGAGAATTCAACGCACACCACTGAGGTTGAAGAGCAGTCTTCAGAAGAAGAGTCGTGATAGAACATCTTGGTAAGTCACTAACTGTAGATAGTCAAAGGTAAATCTCGTCACCTATGACAGCATCCTGGATATCAAATTTCTTTGAGCATCAGGGTTTGCCAAATCCTATTCCTGTCACTCAAGGCAAGTAAAAAAATTTTCAGTTGGGAAAGGTAAATGCTAAATGTCACCTGCCTGTGGGAAATATTAAAATGTAAGCGAGAGGATTTTATTCTGAAATCCCATTGATACAGCAGTCTGACAACAACGAGCTGGAGTTTTCCAAGTGTCGTTAGGACAGCGAAAAGGAAACAGTTGTCATGCTGTGCTAT
>JAWQFJ010016196.1:0-10005 GCA_034096865.1 Theodoxus fluviatilis
AGGAGAGAGCTCCAGGACGGACTGAGGGAGGGAGAAGTGAGGCTGCAGAGGCTGGAGGAGGAGAGAGCTCCAGGACGGACTGAGGGAGGGAGAAGTGAGGCTGCAGAGGCTGGAGGAGGAGAGAGCTCCAGGACGGACTGAGGGAGGGAGAATGGAGGCTGCAGAGGCTGGAGGAGGAGAGAGCTCCAGGACGGACTGAGGGAGGGAGAAGTGAGGCTGCAGAGGCTGGAGGAGGAGAGAGCTCCAGGACGGACTGAGGGAGGGAGAAGTGAGGCTGCAGAGGCTGGAGGAGGAGAGAGCTCCAGGACGGACTGAGGGAGGGAGAAATGAGGCTGCAGAGGCTGGAGGAGGAGAGAGCTCCAGGACGGACTGAGGGAGGGAGAAGTGAGACTGCAGAGGCTGGAGGAGGAGAGAGCTCCAGGACGGACTGAGGGAGGAAGAAGTGAGGCTGCAGAGGCTGGAGGAGGAGAGAGCTCCAGGACGGACTGCAGGAGGGAGAAATGAGGCTGCAGAGGCTGGAGGCAGGAGAGAGCTCCAGGACGGACTGAGGGAGGGAGAAGTGAGGCTGCAGAGGCTGGAGGAGGAGAGAGCTCCAGGACGGACTGAGGGAGGGAGAAGTGAGGCTGCAGAGGCTGGGGCAGGAGAGAGCTCCAGGACGGACTGAGGGAGGGAGAAATGAGGCTGCAGAGGCTGGAGGAGGAGAGAGCTCCAGGACGGACTGAGGGAGGGAGAAGTGAGGCTGCAGAGGCTGGAGGAGGAGAGAGCTCCAGGACGGACTGAGGGAGGGAGAAATGAGGCTGCAGAGGCTGGAGGAGGAGAGAGCTCCAGGACGGACTGAGGGAGGGAGAAATGAGGCTGCAGAGGCTGGAGGAGGAGAGAGCTCCAGGACGGACTGAGGGAGGGAGAAGTGAGGCTGCAGAGGCTGGAGCAGGAGAGAGCTCCAGGCCGGACTGAGGGAGGGAGAAGTGAGGCTGCAGAGGCTGGAGGAGGAGAGAGCTCCAGGGCGGACTGAGGGAGGGAGAAGTGAGGCTGCAGAGGCTGGAGGAGGAGAGAGCTCCAGGACGGACTGAGGGAGGGAGAAATGAGGCTGCAGAGGATGGAGGAGGAGAGAGCTCAGGGCCGGAGGGAGAAATGAGGCTGCAGAGGCTGGAGGAGGAGAGACGCACTCGAGGGAAAGAGAGGATGCCCCGGAATGACACCAGCATCTTCAAGTGCAACAGCTGCAGGATGGACTGCCACCCCAGAATGGGACTGCACAGACACAGCAGGCCTGCAAGCGGATACCTCCAGGGCCAGGGTCCGTGGTGGGACACGACTGAGGGCGGCCTACCCATGGCAGTCATGCAGCGCTTTGGGGGATGTTCTCCTGAGTACAGGCCTTGCTGTTCATTGCTTTTTGTTTTGTTCCTTCCACCCATTGCTTCATTGTTCCACGTGAGGAGGCAGATGGCCATCATAGAATAGCGGGAGATGGTCGCTGCTTCAGAGTATGATACATAATTAATACATTTATCATCAGCCTCCGATAAAAGGGAACAATATCGTGCATAAATGCATGAATATTGAATGAATCACGTTGACGTGACAAAGATCCATAGATCTGGTCAATGTAATTAATGTGATAACACTGAATTTTGGCATTTCTCATCCTCAGCAAACTCAGCGAATCTGAGCCTCGGTTACAAACCAAAAACTCCCGAGAAAGTGACATGTCAAAATATGATGATTGTGTTGAAATTTTGAACCAAAACATTAAAACAAAACGTCGAGGAAAGCGGATTGTAAATGAGCAAATCTCTTCGGTATTCGGATAGTCCAGAGAAAAGCGTGTTGGACATATGTAGTGAGAGGGAGTACACCTGCTGACAACTGATTTCCTGTCAACTGCAGAGGAGGAGGAGGAGGAGGAGGAGGAGGAGGAGGAGGAGGAGGAGGAGGAGGAGGAGGAGGAGGAGGAGGAGGAGGAGGAGGAGGAGGAGGAGGAGGAGGAGGAGGAGGAGGAGGAGGAGGAGGAGGAGGAGAAGGAGGAGCAGGAGCAGGAGCAGGAGCAGGAGCAGGAGCAGGAGGAGGAGGAGGAGGAGGAGGAGGAGGAGAAGGAAGAGGAGGAGAAGGAAAAGGAGGAGAAGAAGGAAAAGGAGGAGGAGGAGGAGGAGGAGAAGAAGGAGGAGGAGGAGGAGGAGGAGGAGGAGGAGGAGGAGGAGGAGGAGGAGGAGGAGGAGGAGGAGGAGAAGGAGGAGGAGGAAAAGGAGGAGGAGGAGGAGGAGGAGGAGGAGGAGGAGGAGGAGGAGGAGGAGGAGGAGGAGGAGGAGGAGGAGGAGGAGGAGGAGGAGGAAAAGGAGGAGGAAGAAGAGGAAGAGGAAGAGGAGGAGGAGGAGACGGAGGGGAAGGGGAGGGGGAGGAGAAGGAGGAGGAGGAGGAGGAGGGGGAGGGGAAGGAGGATGAACAGCAGGAGGAGCAGGAGGAGGAGAAGACGTTACTTCCTTTTGCTTCGAAAGCTAGACAACCACACCTCGTTTCTCTGAGACGCTGTCAGTGCGACCAACCTAAGAGTGACCTGTCCCTGGATACCGATAGACGGCGCCGGAAGGTCTCGGGAACGCCCTCTCCGTTATCTTAGCCAATCGCAGCCTTCCAAATCTTTATCTCGTCCAATCAAATCCACCCAAACCATTATCGCGGCCAATCGCCGTCTCACTAACTGATGTCTCCGCTCACGCTAAAACCCCCACTTACCGCCGCATATTCAGCCGTCTCGTCAGTCTAAACTCTGTCGGGTTATGCTTCTCCTCTTCTCTGTTTTCCAGTCATATTTGAAGAAATCTCTCTCTTCTCCCCGAGTTCTTTTTATAGTTGTGGTGGTGAGGGAGAGGTGGGGGGACTGAAACGTACAGGTAATGTGAAATTGTGTCAAACCACCATCGCCACATCTTCCGCAGTCGCCAGGCCCTGGCTGTTTCCATCGGTTTCAAGAGGAAATCTTACACGGGTGTTTTGGGTGGAAAGCCAGGCCCATTAGAAGCCACTCATCACGGAGGTGTTCCCTGACATGGCAGCGCCGGTAATGCTCCCTGCTACACGGCGGTGGCGCTTGGCTATTAAGGGTTTAGCCCATCAGGGGCGGGCCGAGGGCGAATGCCTGGTAATGCAGACTCTGGGACAGCGACGTCACGCCTGGCCACTGTCTGTGACTGGCGCCAATCACGGGTGACTAATGCGCCCCTGACACAATGGGAGGCTGCCCCCTGAAACTCTCGCGGCCAGACAACCATCAGGCAGATGACAGGGCCCGTACGACGGCACCCCGTCCATCAGATTAGCATGACGAGGAGAACGAGGAGAAGGGCGAGGACAGGGAGGGGATAGATAACGCATCGGTCAGGCAGACGAGCTGGAGGGGCGGAGTGACGTCATAGAACCATGTCTTTCAAGGAGATGTATTTATCTAAACGCGCGCGCGCACACACACACACACACACACACACACACACACACACACACACACATACATACACACACACACGCACGCAAACACACTCGTAGGCAGACACACACATGCACACACACACCCTCACATTTGTTTACACACACGCGCGTGCGCGTGTGCGTGCGCGTGCGCGAGCGCGCGCGCGCACGCATACACACACATAGGCAGACACACGCATGCTAACACACAAACACACAAACGCGCCAACATATGCACACACGCACGCACGCATGCATGCATGCATTCATGCATGCATACATACATACATACATACATACATACATACATACATACATACATACATACATACATACATACATACATACATACATACATACATACATACATACATACATACATACATACATACATACATACATACATACATACATACATACATACATACATACATACATACATACATACATACATACATACATACATACATACATACATACATACATACATACATACATACATACATACATACATAATACATACATACATACATACATACATACATACATACATACATACATACATACATACATACATACATACATACATACATACATACATACATACATACATACATACATACATACATACATACATACATACATACATACATACATACATACATACATACATACATACATACATACATACATACATACATACATACATACATACATACATACATACATACATACAATACCAACATGAAAATACCTTTATTCATCTTATGGAGGTAAAAGCATTGTACATGATGAACACCTTACATATCGACACTAATGCAATCAACAAGATTTGGGAACAAAATTGTATAGAGCAACATTTGGACAGTTAAGAGATTTACAGCAAACAACAGCATTATTAGATATGCAGTCTACTGTTTCTGACGGCAAGGTCAGGGAACAAGATTGCGCAGAGCGACGTCTGGACAATATTATGAAATTTGTAGCATACCCACATCCATGTAGATAGATATACAAATACGTCCTCGTAAGCGCACGCACACACACATAAATGCAAGCACCCAAAATGTGTGCTCTCACATGAACTCGCATGCATGCATGCACACACACACACGCGCTGCGCAGTCAAACACGTACACTCTTATCTGCCCGAACAGCATATACGTAATACGCCCCACACATCTTCTCATGACGGTGGAACAGTGAGCACTGCACGTGTGTACACATGAAGGAGTGCTGGAGTGACCTCTTGTCAGACACGTGCCCACGACATCCCAAGTGCGCACATCTCCCGCACGTTGACACTCCCTGTGGGTTAGGGGTGAGGACTGACCCCCGCCTCTCCACATCTCCCGCACGTTGACACTCCCTGTGGGTTAGGGGTGAGGACTGACCCCCGCCTCTCCACATCTCCCGCACGTTGACACTCCCTGTGGGTTAGGGGTGAGAATGGACCCCCGCTTCTCCACATCTCCCGCACGTTTACACTCCCTGTGGGTTAGGGGTGAGAATGGACCCCCGCTTCTCCACATCTCCCGCACGTTGACACTCCCTGTGGGTTAGGGGTGAGAATGGACCCCCGCCTCTCCACATCTCCCGCACGTTGACACTCCCTGTGGGTTAGGGGTGAGAATGGACCCCCGCTTCTCCACATCTCCCGCACGTTTACACTCCCTGTGGGTTAGGGGTGAGAATAGACCCCCGCTTCTCCTTACACCATTCGCAAACGGCGAATGACCCGATAAATTAATATTTGACTTGATCTTTCTCTAACCGACTTCAGTGATTTTCGTACTCAATATTCATGTACACTTTTACATGCGGCAGCTCGACTTTAAACGTTAACTGCATGTGTACCTGAGAGATAGCACAATTATTGATGAAAAGACTTTCAACATGTTTACGAACTGGGGTGACCTCTCGAATCTCCATCCGAGAATGTCGACCTCAATGACTGCGCATGAGTGACATAAAAATATCTCACATAATGTTTGAGACTTAAAAGTCGATTAAGTGCCACGTCATAAATACAGCGTTATGAAATGTGATAATACATGCCAAAACAATTCTTAACGACGCCTTGAAGAGTGCAAATGCATATGTAGATAATGAATGGACGAATAGAGCTTTACGGCTTGTCGACCCTTATACAACACTGGCTGGACTGACTTTCTCCGTACTGTCCTGATTATTCTGGACATTTGCACCACTTCTGTGAAACGCCACAACATTGGACAGAGACTGTTGTGGAGCTGTAAAACAGGAAAGGACCTCTTCACTGACATGGAATTTTTACAGCTTCCTCTTGAATACGTTTGCTGGTTTTACTCTATCACAATGTTGGCACAACCTTCAGCAAAAATGATCGCAATTCCATTGATTGCGAATCACTAGACCAGGCCGAATCAATTTCATGCTCTTCTTTGCATGCTTGGACAGATCTGCTGACAGTTCTCTCAAGCTCTGACACTTTTTTACCACTTCACGTAGCCCAGCTACCGTCACCTTCGGACAGTTTGCGATTTCCAGTCTCTCCAATGACTTCATACCTTCTGCCAGGGCAACAATTCCCGAGTCAGTGATTTTTGAAAGCCCATGCAGGCAGACTTCCCGAAGACTGACACTTTTGCTCAAATTTTGAAGTCCCCTGTTTGTGACATTTCTGTTTGTGACATTTTCGTTGATAGCTAGGTTCATGCTTTCCAAGCCTGGCATTTTTGCCACCACCTTTAAACTTGCATCAGAGAGATGTATAACACCAAAAAGTCCCAGACTTTGGACTCTGGGAACAGCACGACACACGCGCTGAAAACTGGCGGTGTCAATGAAAGCACCGAGAAAGGAAAGCGTCTTCAGGTTAGGCAACAGCCCCAGGTACTTAGCGGAAGCGGGTGTTACTTCCAGTAACCCCCACACCTGGAGCTTTTTGAGTTGAAGACAGCCCTGGCTCAGCAGTCTCCAGCCCTCATCTCCCACATTTAACGCTAGCAGTGAGAGAGTTTCAAGTTGAGGCATGTGTGCAAAGGCATCCATGTCAGCGTCATTCACCACGAGTGAAAACATTTCTAGCTGTTTCAGCCTTGTCAGACCGCTGACCAAGCTTGCAACGGAGCCGCTAAAATTACAGACTCCATCAAAAAGGTGCAGTTCCTGCAGACCCGTCATCTGTGCGAGCTGTAATATTCCCAGCTTTGTTACATCACCACATAGTTTTAGAGAAAGCGCTTTCAGGTTTGGGAAGGCGTTTGGCACCTCGCCGAGAAATGAATCCCCAATACCTGGCCAAGACAGATGTAGCTCCGTTAGGAGTGGCAGTGCTGCACTGCGCACAGAAATCTTTTCCAGGCTTGAGAAATTTTTTGTGGTAAGACGCAAATGCCTGATATTTTTTAGAACGTTGATGGATGAGATTATTTCCGAATCGGAACCAGTCAACAGCTCAAGTGTATGCAGATTCTTCATATTCCTTGCGATGCTCTCGAAAACCTCACCGTTACTCAGATGAACATGCACGTGCTTCATGGATGGCAGATCCATTGAGAGTGCACTGAGTGCTTGCTTCTTGTTCATGGTGTGATTAATGGCATGCAGCTTCTCCAAGGTGGATACAGTGCTGAGCAGCTCGTGCATTTTCTTTGGTGTGCTGCCCTTCACCATCGTCACAGAGCGTAGTCCTCGGCTTCTCAGACTCTCCAGGTCACAGGATGTCATCGTATTCAGGTCGAGATGAGCGTTCGTTTCCTTCCACAAAACAGGAGTGTAGACAAGATTCTTCCAGTGTTTGCTAACCCTTGCTACAGCTGCCTTGTCCTGTTCGTCCAAAAAGCTAAAGATGCGAATCAGAGGCATGTCCGGCAGCTGGGAAATGGTGACCTGGGATTGGGGCGCAGGATGTGAGCGTTGAGTGGGAGCTGTTTGTCTGAAAAGGAGAAACCCAGATATATTCAAAAGCGTCTCAACGGTTTTCAAATGTGCGATGGAAACATCTATCAAAAAGCGTCACAATAAAACTGGTGCTTCAACAAACGAAGCTTTTCAATAGACGCCATGCTGGACGCTCTCAAAGCAACAAGGAGCCATTTGGATCACTGCGAATTGGGCTTTATGACAACGTTTCAGCACACCAGCAGGGACTATAAAATGTCGATGGTCCATCGACAACAAACAACAACATTCTTTGAACATTTATTGGAAAGGCAGCGGTTACACAAAACAGCCTTTGATTGTTGAAAACGATTGTGATTGTACGATGCAACGGCTTTGCTTCCTGTTATGCTATGTTGTATCTTTTTGACTCACATGCGAAGCAAAAGTGAGTTTATGTACTCAACCGTTTCGTCTGTCAGGGCGTCCAAAAACGTTAACGTTGGATTTTTCTCAGAGACTATTAAGTCTATCAATACCAAATGTGGTATGATAGTGTATGATGACAAGGCCTCAAAAAACATACATAGTGACGTGACCTTGCTTCAAGGTCAAAGTCGCAGGGGCCATAAATGTTGTCTTAAAAACAGTCATTTTTCACATTGTCTCAATTTTCTCTTAAGTATTTCAGATTGGATACCTCACATATATATGGTACATAGGACAAAGTAAGCCCTATCTTTTGATACCAGTTTGGTTGACCTTGCTTCAAGTTCAAGGTCACAGGAGCTCTTCAAAGTTGGATTGTATACATATTTTGAAGTGACCTTGACCCTGAACTATGAAAGATAACTGTTTCAAACTTAATAATTATGTGAGGCACATGTTATACTTTTATTATGAGACACATTTGGTTACATATCATCAAGGTCAAGGTCACTTTGACCCTTATGAAATCTGACCAAAATGGAGTAGTGAACCACTAAAAGTGACCATATCTCATGGTAGAAATTGCCAATAAGCACCATTGTGCTTCCTATGTTTTAAATTAACAGCTTTTTGTTGCATGAACTTGGATGACCTTGACCTTGGGTCAAGACCACATGTATTTTGGTAGGAAAATTGTGTAAAGCATTTCTTAGTGTTTGATGTCATTGCTAGGTTTAGTTGTTTTACCTTGACCTTGAAGGTCACCTGAAGGTCAAGGTCATGTAAAGGTCAAGGTCAAGCATGTGAGTCGTATGGGCTCTGCCCTTCTTGTTTATTTTGATATCGAACTAGATGGTTTACCCGTCTCCACCTTTTCCAGTCTCCACCTTTTCCATTTCCCTCTTCCCCTAAATAATCCTATTGTAGATACTTTCCCCCCCCCCTCCCACCCTCCCCACCCCGGCCTCACCTCCTGGTCCAACACCCTCCCCCCCGGTCTCACCCCCCCCCAGCATCACCCCACCCCCGGCTACACCCCCCCTGGCCTCACCCTACACCCTCATCCCCCCCCCCCCCCCCGGCATCACCCCACCCCCTAGCCTCACCTCCCCCTAAATAACCATACCGTAGATACTTTCCCACCCCACCCCCACCCCATATTCAACAAACATCAACGTGTGATGAGATGAGCGAGCTCGGACCCGTAAAACCTCGTACATCACGAAGCACACATTAGAGTCGAGTTGCCTCCCTTTACCCTCAACAGTCCCATGACTAAAAAATTCCAGACGGAATATCTCCGGAACGGTCGGAGGTACACCTTCCAAAATGCATCGACTACCCCCATCAAGTCACGGGGGAGCAACATGACAAATTTCACGGAGATCCGTGCACCGGCGGCCGAACGCATAGAGGGGATGGATACACAGATGGATGGATGGATACACAGACAGGAAACCGTTTGGGTTTTATATATATAGATGCTAGGCTGTGCAAGGCTGTACTCTGGTAAGTTCAGTGAGGTCAAGTCAGTTGAGGTAAAGTCAGTTGAGGTCAAGTCATGTCCTGGCCTGTTGGGTTTGCTGTGTTAAACTAAGGAAGTCGTTGCATGTGATGCAATGCCGTGCATTGTCAGGTTGTGCTGAACATCGACAAAGGCATCCCCTGGGGTAGCCCCTGTTGGGGAATGCTGCTCCCCAGATACAACAGTAACACTGGGTCCAGTTCAGGCTGGTGTCGAGTGTCACGTTTCAATGGAGATTCAGTGAAGATTTTCATTAAAGTTCAATCACTTCTCCTTTCTGCATGGTAAGGCTTTAATTCTGAAGTTACTACAAGAATTTTGGAATTAATATAAGTAACCTTATTGCTGACCAGAAATCCATTACCTTTGCCTTGATAAATCATAAATGCAACCTTCCGTGTCGCAGACGACCATTATTCATATAATGAAATGAAACCTGGGCCCGTATGCACGTCGGTCCCTTTAGTGGACTAATCGCGTTTATCCCCTATACGGGCGGATAGGCGGGAACAATCGGTATGCACGTCAATCTGGTTAGCCTATCCTATACGGATTTTCGCGTATAAAGTTATCGCACCTCCGAGGGCCTAAACGCGTGTAAATATATGGCGGCCGTTTTGTTTTTCCGAGCACGACAGCGGCGTCTTCTGCGAAGAAACAGGATTTTCCGGGACCGAACTAATCCCTTCGACACCTACGATGACCAAGAAGTATTTCGTAAGTTC